>JAUPTC010001068.1:0-29557 GCA_030762895.1 Sophora flavescens
AACCTTTAGTATGATGGTATGAGTAAATACAAGAATATAGAAAGTCGTTTTCAACTAAAAAGGAGTTTTCTACCATTTTTGAGAGGTTTTAGGAATTTAAAAGCACATGTTATATACAAAACTTTGAAACAAAAAGATGAAACTTTTGAAAAAATAACTACATGTATGCATTAATTTTAACAATATGAACGACCTTTGATGAAGAACTTTAAGAGAGAAGCTTGATAAAAATGTAAACTTGGTAAGAGAGAAGAAGAAGAAGAAGAAAGGTAGTAAAGGGAAAATGAGAAAATGTGGAAAATGAGAATGGGGAAATGAAGCGGTATTTATAGAGAATGGGGAGAGGGCACGGTTTCGAGATTAAAGAAGAAGAAAGAAGAGAAGAAAGAATAAGAAAGAAAGAGAAGAAAGAAGAAAAGAAAGAAGGTAGGTTGCTTGTAGAGGGATAAGGAGTTAGGTGATGTGATTGACTGGAGAGAGAATGATGAAAAAATAGATTCTGAAATAAAGTCAAGATTCACTTTTTGAGGCGATTGGTACAGCCGGGGATGACATACTTGAATACAAGGAATTGAAAGAATTCATAATGCATTTGTGATGTTAAGGCAATAAGTATGCTAGTTTATGTCGCGAATTATGATTTAATATAGGTATTTAGATTTATTATGTTGAAATTGAGTGTCAAAACTTGTAGAATTTATTATTAACTTATATAAATTTGGTAAGAACTATAGCATACTGAAATTAGTAGAGAAATTCAAAATTTCACTGGATACATAACCACTTCAGATAGATTTCATTCATGCTATCAATTCACAAATGAACTAGTTGACCAAAACCCAGTGATAACACCACATTTCTTTTCTAACACGCAAAACGAAACCAAGGTTACAAAATCTCTCATGGAAATAAAAGTTTATAAAATTAAAGACCACTTCACAGTATAATCATAACATAGAAATTCTCAAGACGATTAGGATAACTAACAGCAACTTAAATCACAATCCCAGACACAAATCAATCCAAACTTCTAACATTTCAAAACAGCTTTTAGATTGAAAAAAAAAAAAATAATAACAACCTTCCACAAAATTATGTAAATTACCTTGAACAGACGAACAACGGGATGGAGACTTGGAACAATCGGGAGCTGAAAGATGAGATTATGCTTTCGAGGATCACTATCATTTGTAGGATCAATTTTATCTACACCAAAATTTTTAAGCACATGTAACTAAAGTTATCTTTATAAAGAATAAAGCTATTTGAAGAACATAATGATATAAGATATAAGTAGCAAAAGCTTTCATAATAAGCGATAAATTTAGAAAAGCTCGTTGATGTGATGACGCAAAGGTGCCAAAGTCCTTCCCCAATTCCCATAGAGATGAACTCATTGAAATTCGGGAAAAAATATGATATTAGATATCATTTCCCAACCTGTTTATAATTTTCTAACCAAAAATGGTTTTTGGAAAAGTGTTTAGCACCACTAATCCCAAAGAAGTCTTTGCAACCACAAACAACCCTAACCAGACCCAAAATGCATCCTCCCAGTCCTCGCCAATCACCCTACTTACCTCACATTCACTCAATCAACCTTCAATCTTCCATTACATTAGTTAAAACCATATAACTGTGAAAATAGAAATAACAGTAGAATAGAAAGGCAAAAAACAATTATTAACTAGATGAATTTACTCCAAATGGAAATATTGGATACTATATTACCTGACTATTGCAATTAAACTGAAACAAGCATACAAATAAAATATAAAAGCTAATGTTGGATAATTTATAATTACATATCCACATAACTAGTTAATTCAACAATAGCTATTATCCTCCGCATTGGTGGCGAAGAAGAGAGGAGGAGAACACGCAAATTCAAATTGTAACATTCTTGTCAATGCACCGCATAGTTTTCCCATATTTACTTTTAGTTGGAAGGTTTGATATTAGCAATAAGCTTTTTAGTTTATCACGTGTTTAAATAAATGTCTTCTTAGTACGGAGTTTTAGCATCTATGCAAGCAAAATAAGTTGTTGTTTATGTGAAGCTCACAGCATACTCTTTTTTTCTTTTTGTAATCAATCTTGAAACATGATTGCTCTTTATTTTTAATTTCACCTGGAATAGGAAAACTTTGATATAATCAAAATTAAAATTCGGCATTGAAATTAATAAACACAAATTTGCCTCAAACAAAGCATATAAACAATAGATATAAAAAAAAAATAATCACGCTCACCAAAATAGCAATCTGCCCCTATCAAGACTGAAGGGGACATCGTCTTGGTTCATACAAACAGAACTTGCCCAAAAGCAACATAAGAGAGCTTCTCACAACTATCACAAATAACATATATGAAATAGCTAATAAACTTCATAAATGCAAAAGATTATTCCTTCCCCTACCGTGGTTTGTTTTAGACTTCAACATTCAGATGTTTTTGTTATTTTGGAAAAGTTGTCTGCTCTTGTTTCCCTTGTGATGAAATATTAATATCTAAATGATGAATTTGATTTCTTACATGTTTTAGAAGCTGGGATTCGTGTTCCTCAGGATTATAATGCATTTGAGCATATATTTTAAGGGCAATTTATAAATAAAACACTTGTAGCTGTTAGATTTTGTGGAAAGGAAGGATTGGTAGAACTCCATGTAATGGAGAATTCACAAAAAGAAAGTTAATGTACAAGGATGAGCCATAATTGACTGAACATGACTATATAACTATGTTTAATTAGGCTAACTAATCTAACGAAAAATTAACTATAACAGTGATAACCAACTTAAAACTAACCCTAACTAACTCTTACTCGCAATACTCCCCCTCAAGTTTGGAGCAATATGTCCTAATGCACGAACTTGGAAATCGAACTGAAACTTGCAATGAGGGAGAGCTTTAAGAAAAAAATTAGCTATTCTTAACTGAAATGAGATAAATTAAGTTTAGAAAACCGTAATCGTATATATATTGTGCATTTAAGTTGGCGTCAATGTCTACTGTTTACATCTCTCATTGGAGGTGGGATTAGCAGCTAAGCTGAAATGTTGACTTATTGTCACACATGACCATGATAGACGAAACATCAACCGGAATGCAAAGAGGTTTTGCAACCAGAAAGAAGCTCCACCGTGAGACATGCCACATGCTCTATAATTCCTCTGTAGTAGATCGCAAGCGTAGGTTGTTTTTTCGATTTCCAAGAAATCGTGAAGACCCCGAATAAACACGAAAACTTGGGTTGAGTCTTCAGTAACTTTGCAATCGCCGGTCAAAATCAACATATGCAGTGACCTTGGTGTCGGGTATGAAGAAAAAAAAATTCCTTGACTGTATGAAGATTTCTAGCATCAGAGTAGGAAATGCATGTAGGCCCTGAGATGAGGTGTCCGAGGCTTGGACATGGGAATCCTAGGTTGTTGACCAGAAGATGATATCGTGCCTAAATATAAGCATATAAGTCTACCATGGAGTCTTCTTACAAGGAAGCGATCGTAGTTAAGATCACCATCTAGGGTATTAAGGCGCGAGTGTTTGGTTTACGTGGATTTGAGCGGTTTATTACGAATCCGTGTCTTCCAAGCGTTCGAGTATATTTTCTCGACTCAAGTGAATTCCCCTTTGAAGACTTGGCAATTTCCAAGCCCAAAATTTCAAATTACAAGAACTTTCGCTTTAAATCAAGTTGCAAATTTGTGGCGGTTTGTCATGTAAATTAATGGGGCTAGAAATTATGATATCATCCACATAAACAAGGAGGATGATGAGGGAGTCATTGGATCTTTTATGGAACAAGGAATAGTCACGAGTGGATCGTGGAATCCAAGATGAATGATTCGTTAGCAGTAAAAATTTATGGAACCATTGTCTTGAGGCTTGCCTCAAGCCATAAAGAGACTTATGCAATTGTGACACCGAACGTGCTCCTGTTTCTGAGTATCCTCGAGGTAAATCCATGCACACTTCACAAAAAGATCACCATTCAAGAAGGTATCGGTTGATGTCTAATCGAGCCAAGTGCCGCCTTAGGTCACACAAAGCAAAGCAAGACTCTAACCATGGGATTAACTAGCCATCGGGGAGAAAGCTTTCCAAAAAATCACCCCATTTCATTGTGAAACCCTCTAGCAACTAACGCCTGCGGTCTTTCCAACGAGCCATCTCGACTTGAATTTTGTCTTGTAGATCCATCTACAACCAATGTTTGTTGCCCTGAGGTAGAGGGAACTACAGACCATGTTTTATTGGCTTCTGTACCTCTATTTCATCCCCCTCCCATCACGCTCTCCATCGAGGAAACTTCACCACATGGTAAAATTGGTGGTTCATATTGAGAGTCAACATTGGAAATGAAGGCATGATATGGAGCCGGGAAAGGTTTCAGTGTAGGTAATATGTTTGCTTCATGGATATTTGCATGCATTGTGAACATAATCCCGTAAATAATTTATGTGATTAAGCAGTGACTAGTAGATCTTTGGTTGGTTTGGTGCAGAGGTCTAAGGGGGGATTGTGTCGTGTAAGTGTGGAATGTCTCTGAATTCGTTCGTAAAATTTGGTTCAATTTTAGGGATGTTTGGTATGTTCATTAGCCGGTTCGGGTGCTTTCACTGGGCTCTGTCGCAAGTATGACTAAATTTCAGGTAGGATAAAGAGCAAAGTCAGTCGGGCATAACCGCCTCAACTAGAACAATAGAATGACAAAGGATTGAAAGGGTCGTGGAGCAAACGTGCAACTTTTCTCTTCAAGGGCTGTGCTGGAAATTCGGTCTCAAAGAAGGTACATCTCTCGACACCACAAATTTTCTCGTGGTCGATCATAAACTCGAACTTTCAGATCTGTGGATATCCCATGAAAATTGTTTAGGGAATGGCCATTGAATTTGTTTTTCCAAGAACCTGGAACAACGAAAAGAAACATAGGCAACTAAAAAACTCGAATGGGGGCAACTCTGCAATTTGTTATAACAGCAGCTTCATAAGAGAACATTTTTTTAGAATGCGAAGGAACTCCTATTTATCGTAGAAGGTGGCGATTGAAACACTTTCAAAAAGGGATAGGAACTTTCGATTGAAAACAAAATGCTGTTTCAGAACATTCAATGAAGCTGTCGATGCTTCCTCTCAACCACAAAAGATTTCCGCTTCAGCCTAAAGGATAGCTAATCGATGCACGTATTGCTGCTCTGAAGTTAAAATCAGTCATCCGGCTCCTTAGCATTGTCGCATCGGTTTTAATAGTCCTCACGCAAATTAGTCTATAAGCTAAAGAATTTTTAATCAAATGTTTCTCGTGATTTATATCAGAATAGTATAACCAGGTAAACCTAGTACAATCATCAACTATAGTTAAAGAACCTCTTGCCATCAAAGTAGATTGAGATAAGGTCTTCCCATATGTCTACATGAACAAGATCAAAAAGGGGAGATTCTCGTGAGTAATCGTTGTTTGAAATAAAAGACAAACGCCTAAACTGACAAAGGACATATCACATTTATTGTATGAATTGAATTGCAACCGTAAATGAAGTTTATTACGGAAAGTTTTAGACCTTTTCAGATACATGACCCAAATGTGCATGCAAAGAATACAACCAGATGAACTAGACCATGTAACATTGTAAATTTGTGAAACAGAACGGGATTTATTGCCAACAATCACAACAGAATGGGAATGAAGAACATAGAGGCCTTGATGGAGATCACCGCACAATCGCTTCTGTAACGTGTCCTGAATGATAAAAGAAGATTTGGTAAAAGAGACATTAAAAGGAATATTAGAAAGTAAACTACTGACAGAGAGTAGATTAACATGAAAGGAGGGGTATAAAAAAGAACATCATGTATAACTAATTGAGAACTGAGTTGAACGTAACCAATTCCTAGCAAATTTAACCAAAGACTTATTTGGTAAAGTGACAAACCTATTATGTAATTCTTGAAAGGTAAGAAAAACATGTTTATGACAGGATATAGGAAGTAGTTTCAGAGTCAAGAATTCAACAATTTGAATTCTTGAATGGAGACTTTAGGAGGGACAGAGAGATACCCAGATGATTCACCTACAAAAGACCATTTTGATCTGAGCAGTACAAGGACTCTTGCCAGCTGTCTGAACCGAGCAAGAAGTTGCTAACACCGCGAGGTGACCGCTTTGTATCTTCAAAGTACACGCTGATAGCCAAAACCCGATTGACAAAAGTAGAAGTTTCATGCCTCGTGAGACCAGGAGGATACCCAGTAACTTGAAGCATTTGTCTTTGTATGCCCCGTTATGCCACAAAGGAGCACAGATCTATCTTATCCTTCTTCCGATTCTTGTTCTTGCCTTGCCAACAAAGATATGCTCCTTCGCAACTGGACAACTTGAAGTCCAACTTTTCTGAGTCTCATCCAAGAAGCACTGAAAACTTGAGAAATTGGGGGACTAGGATTCATCATTAGAATTTGTCCTCGTAGCATGAGAGAAAACTCCACTAGTCCCATCAAGAAATTCATAACAAACTCGGGGCCCAAGAGGAAATCGATAAGGGTTGAACACTCACAATTACAACAGTGCACGTGCCAACATTGTAACATCCCCGGGTGCTTTATGGATTGATCGACCGTCCCTACAAACCAACACGGCTTTTTCAAAGGGGCTTTGTCCTCACTCACACGCCTTCCTAGGAAAACTTCCCAGAAGTCACCTATCCCATAATTGTCTAAGTCAAGCACGCTCACACTGGAGTTCTTAAGCGATGGGCTCAAAAGAAGATGCATCCCGCTAGTATAGGAATGACCAATCAATTCATATAAGCCTTCCTCAACTACACAGTCCCATACCTACACAGCCTCAGATCCTCTCCTTATGTTGGCCAGATTTTTGGCTCATCCATGTGTCCTCCGCCTAGAAGCCTGCCAGAGCCGCTCTTGTTCGTGCCTTCTGCACATGGCACACTCCCCGCCTCGTCAACCCGGTGTTATGCCCACCCACGCCGGCTGTCTATCCCCGAACCACACGCACCGGGAGAAGGCTGCTCCGATACCATTTGTAACATCCCTCGCGGCTTTATGGACGGACGACCGCCCCCACAAAACCAACACGGTCTTTTCCGGGCGTGCTTTGTCCTCACCACACGCCTCCTGGAAAATCCTCGGTAAAGTCACCCATCCCATAATTGCTCCAAGTCAAGCATGCTTAACCAGGAGTTCTTAACTCGATGGGCTCCTCTCAAAAGAAGATGCATCTTTGCTAGTATAGGTAGTATCAATCAATTCATATAAGCCTTCTCAACAGATAGTCCCATGCCTACACGCCTCGTGATCCCTCTCATTCAGGTGTGTTACCTGCCTCATCTATTTTTCCCTCCGCCTGTAGCCCCGCCGGAGCCGCCTCCTTGTCCGTGCCTTCTTGCACCGGCGACTCACTCCCGCCCCTGGTACCCGGTGTTACATGCCCACCAGCTTCCCGCTGGTTCATCCTCGTACCACACCGTATCGGGAGAAGTGTTGCTTGATATCATTTATAACAACCCCTGGCTACTTTATGGACGGACGATCGTCTCCACAAACCAACACGGTCTTTTCAAGATGCTTTGTCTCACCACATGCTCCTAGAAAACTTCCTCAGAAGTCACCCATCCCATAATTGCTCCAAGTCAAGCATGCTTAATCGCTGGAGTTCTTAAGTGATGGGCTCTAAAAAGAAGACGCATCTCTGTTAGTATAGGTAGTACCAATCAATTCATATAAGCCTTCTCAACTCAGTATATTCCCATACCTATACAGTTCCGTGATCCCTCTCATTCATGTGTGTTATCTGCTCATTCATGTGTCCCTCCGCCTATAAGCTCCTGCCAGAGCCGCTCCTTGTCCGTGGCTTCTTGCCGGCGACCACTCCCCGCCCTCGTCGGCACCAGGGTGTTACATGCCCACCGCCTCCGCTGGTACATCCCTCAACCACACCGTGATCGAGAAGTGTCGTTCGATACCATTTGTAATATCCCTCGCTGCTTTATGGATGGACTACTGCCCCCACAAACCAACACGGGGTCTTTTGGCGTGCTTTGTCCTCACTCACATGCTTCCTAGGAAACTTCCCAGAAGTCACCCATCCCATAATTGCTCCAAGTCAAGCATGCTTAACTGTGGAGTTCTTAAGTGATGGGCTCAGAAAAGAAGATGTATCCTGTGAGATAGGTAGTACCAATCAATTCATATGCCTTCCTCAATTGTATATTCCCATACCTACACAGTCTCGTGGATCCTCTCATTCGGTGTGTTATCTGTTCATTCATGTGTCCTCCACCTAGAAGCCTCGCGAGAGCCGCTCCTTGTCCGTGCCTTCTGCACCTTGGCGACCACCCTCGCCGTCGCTTCGGCATCTCGGGTGTTACATGCCCAACAATCTTCCGCTTGGTTCATCCCCGAACCACACTGCATCGGGAGAAATGCAGTTCGATACCATTTGTAACATCCTCGGCCGTTTTATGGATGGAAGACTGTCCCCACAAACCAACACTGGTCTTTTCACCGCGCTTTGTCCTCACTCACACGCTTCCTAGGAAAACTTCCCCAGAAGTCACCCATCCTATAATTGCTCCAAGTCAAGCGTGCTTAACCGTGGAGTTCTTAAGTGATGGGCTCCCAAAATAAGATGCATCCCTGCTAGTATAGGTAGTACCAATCAATTCATATAAGCCTTCCCAATCGTATAGTCCCATACCTACAGCCTCGTGGATCCTCTCATTCGGTGTGTTATCTGCTCATTCATGTGTCCCTCCGCCTAGAAGCCTCGGTATGAGCCGCTCCTGTCCGTGCCTTCTTGCACCTGGGCGACCACTCCCCACCTCGTTTCTGCACCGGGTGTTGCAATACTCCCCAAGTTCTTCCCATGTGATTTGAAACGAGTGAAATAGGCAATCGATGGAGCTAGAATCTTGAGTACAATGAAGTAAAGCCTTATTCAATTGAAAAATCCAACGTCCATTTTTTCGCTGAAGCGATCTTCAAGATCTTTCCAAATTATCAAGAAGAGGTGCCATAAATCACACTTGTACTAATTTCCTTGATGATTGAGTTCAAGAGCCAAGAAGCAACAATGTTATCGTTGCATTTCCGCAATCGAAAATTAGATCATTGGCAAGGGGTTGAGGAACAGAGCTATCAATCTAACCCCAACTTGTTCTTTCCATCGAAGCCGATCATTGAATGACGCCATGTGAGGTAATTTGTACCATCAAGCGATCGGGAAACAAGAACTAAGCCAGGAAAATCCGAAGAGTGAATGAAGAGAGGGTTTTGTTCTTCCATTGTTCAAAATCGCAAGTTTCAGAAGAACAAGAAATGCATGCAGAAAGGAAGAGAGAAAGGAAGAAAGGATCGAAGGAGAAGATGAAATCGCAAGGAGGAAGAAGAGAAATGGCGACCGCGATCTAAGCTCGTAGAGAAACTACTCGATACCATGTTAGACTTGTAAAGGAGAGGATTTAGAGAACTCCATGTAATGGAGAATTCATTGAAAAATGAAGAATGTACAAGGCTGAGCCATAATTCAGCTAAACACAGCTATATAACTTTTTAATTAGGCTAACTAATCTAACAGCAAATTAACTACTTCTAACAAGAGATTAACCAACTTAAAACTAACTCCTAACTAACTTTTAACCGTAATAGTAGCCGATACAATTTTTCTTGTAACATGACATCAATTTATACTATTATACCATGTTAGATTTGACTTTGGTTTCTTTTCGCTGATTAAATAATCCATAATGTTAATGAGGTATTACGACAATATTTGTTTCAAGTGATCCCGCAACAACTCGATATGGTTGAGGCATGAATTGGTGGTCAATATTTCTCGCCATATATTTTGTCAACAAATATTATTAGTTATATGGTCTTTTTTCATATAGTTGTATAGTCTTTTTCACATAATCAAAATCCATACTAAAATAAGATAGAGAGGCTATCAAGATGCTAGATCTCACATGGCACAACGTCGGCTTCAAGTCATTCATAAGAAGTTGCGATTTAATGCCAACCCGCTTGGATCTCCACGACCATGACATGGTGATCCAATGCTTAGCTTCAAAGCCTTTGTTAAGTGCACTAATGGAAAATATACATTAGGATGCAGAAGGCTTACGCCGGTTAACCAAAAACTAGACGTTAAAAGGGGGCGGTGGCAGTTTTGTAAATATCGATTATTAACTCACCGTTAACGCCATTGTTTTAAGGATCGACGTTAAAAGTGAGGCGGTCGCACTTTTGTAAATATTAATTCACTATTTGCATAAGTTGGATCATGAACTGACGTTAAATGTGTTTTTGCAAGAAATTATTAAAACTTTTAACGCCGCTTGTTTATAAACCTCGACGTTATAAGTGTGATTTTTACTTCAGCTTAAATAAATAATCGACGAAATAATCAACTCATTCCTATCTTTCTTCTTGTCATCTCCCCGCTGTCACTCTTAACGCATCATCACTCCATATAGTGCAGTTTATTTCTAATATTTTTTTAAAAAGTTTATTTTTAATCTTAATTAATTAGCTTGAATTAGTAAATTAACAAATTCTTGCAAATTAAAAATAAATAAACACTTAACATAAAACAAGTTATATATGTATAATCAAATCGTATCTCATTAAGCGATTCATAAGTTACAATTACATGTTTAAA
Organism: Sophora flavescens; assembly: GCA_030762895.1. Lineage (NCBI taxonomy): Eukaryota > Viridiplantae > Streptophyta > Magnoliopsida > Fabales > Fabaceae > Sophora > Sophora flavescens. Next base: position 10,682 of record JAUPTC010001068.1, read on the forward strand.
AGATAAAAAAATTTCCGCAAGATATATAGCACTAAAATATAAAAAGTTTCGCTTTCAACATCATTTTCTTCTCAGCCCCGTCCTCGATCTCCAACATTGAATGCATCCTCCCTCATTTGAAGTCGATGCTCCATCCGAATCCACACCACATTGGAGCCGTAAGGCAGTGAAGGGTGCACTGATCCGCTTTCAAAGAATATTCTTGAACATGCCACTCTGGTTCCAAAGCCGAGGTTTTGGAACTCGTAGTCGCCGATTCTCCGAAGGATGATGGTGTGTGCAATTCACATAATGCGATTTACACACCCTTATCACCCATGTAATGCGATTTACACAACCTCAGACGTTGTTTGACCATTAAGACAGAGACCTTTAAGTCTAGGTATAGGAAGAAAGAGTGATGAAGTTAATCTCCATGGCAGAGCCATATTGTGAAGCAGAAAATTAAAGGAAGGAAGGAAGCTATTTATAGGAGTAGGGGATGAAGTTACTAGGCGTCGTAAGTTGCTAAAAAATTAAATTGATCATTAAGAGCATTAGGTTCCAAGGCGCATTGGGAGTTGGCTTTGGCATCATATATTATAAACGTACAAAAAAGAAAACGCCCAAAGGAATAGGAAGATACACTTTTAACGCCGCATTGTTGAATAAAACCGACGTTAAAAGCCGCTTTTAAAATAAAAAATATTTATTTTTAATGTCAGTTGTTTATACAACGGACGTTAAAAGTGTGATTTTTACTTCAGTTAAATAAACTGCTGACGTAAATAATCCTATATCCCTATCTGAAATGCCCTGTTGTCACACCGAGTCCGTTAACGCCGCTTGTTGAATAAAACCAAGTTAAAAGTGTTTTTAAAATAAAAAATATTTATTTTTAACGTCTGTTGTTTATACAATTGACGTTAAAAGTTTGATTTTTACTTCAGTTAAATAAATAGCTAACGTAAATAATCCTATATCCCTAGCTATCTGAAATGCCCTGTTGTCACTCAATTAACACAGGTCTCAGAGCCATTTTGTGAAGGAATAGAAATATAGAGGAAAAGAAGAGGCAGTATTACAGACTGTTACAGAAGAATGTTACTTTAACACTTTTAACGTCAGTTGTATTCAACAACGGACGTTAAAAGTGTTTTTTTTTTTAAATATTAATATTTAACGTCAGTTTGTTAATAAAACTGACGTTAAAAATTAATTGTAACGCTCGCTTGTTTAATACAACCGACGTTAAATGTTGTTTTATATAACGCTTACACCAGCCGCGCTTCGCACTTCGCCTCCGACGTACGCCCTCTTTTTTCTTTTTTCATCACGCTCAACCCTAAATCACTCTCAACCTCACCTCACTCTCACCCAAAGATAACCCTAATCGCGAGCTCATCTCCACCGCAACCACCGCGAGGGCTTCTTCACCACCACCGTGAGGGGTACACTATTAACCCTAACTCGGATTTCCATTCATTCTTTGCAATAACTTGACGTACATCTCTCTTTCCCCTTCCCGCGCACTAACTCTCCTTGTCCCTCTGCTCCTGCAGAACCACATCGAACGTTGGCCACCACTCGAGCTCCCTCCCCACCACCACGCGAGCACCTATTTCTCGGTGAGTATTTAGGGCACATTTTTGTATTTTTGGTTTTGAGTGTATGTTGAAACCGTAGTCTCAGTAGTTGAAACTTGAAACCGTGAGTTTGGAGTTGTTTGGAATATACGCCTCTGTTTTGGTTTTGAGTGCTTGTTGCTCTCGCTGGTTGATCCGTCACACGTGATCAGTTCTGCCCCGTGATGGCATGGTTCTTGGGCTTGGCACGCTACGACCGTGATGGACATCACCGCCAGGCCGTGACCATGCTTGGCAATTAATCTTTAAAAACTATAGTTTTCAATCTCCCGTATTGTCCTTATATTGATATATATATGTTTTGTATATCTACAGGACCTATCTAGTTATGGATCGTAGTTGGATGGTTTGTAAGCGTACTAGTGCTTGAGTATTTGAAGGGGGTGGGAGAATTTATAGAATTTGCTCAAAGGAATGTTCCTAATAGTAATGGAATGTTCTCGTTGTCCTTGTGTCAAGTGTTTGAATACGAGGAAATGTACTATGAAGGATATACGTACTTTCATTTGATTTGTGAAGGGATTTGCTTGAGTTATACAAGATGGATATGGCATGGTGATATGTTGTTGAGTAATAATACGACGAGTGTCTCCCAAAGTGAGGACGTGACGAGATATGGAGGATGATCGAGCAGAGGACATGATCCGTGATATTGGACAAGAATCTTTTCATCGAGCTCATGTGTATGATAGGTTGTGCGTGATGCGGATAAGCCTTTATATCCAGGGTGTACTACTCATACACTATTGTCGGGCAATAAAATCCGGTGTACTATTCATATTTTACTACAGCTTGGAACCTCCTAAGTTGACCGTCGTGAAGTCTGTTTTCGGCAGTTTTGAACAACCGCCGCACTACTGGCCGCAAATTTAGTGGCGGTAAGAAACTGCCACAAAAATCATATTTTGAAATAACTATAAAATATAGCGGCGGTTCTAAAACCGCCCCAAAATATCACAATTTATAATGTACAGAAATTATAACACGGTTTGGAACCTCCACCAAAGCTACTACATTAATAGTAGATAAAATATAGCGGCGGTTTAAAACCGCCACAAAATATTAAATATTTGTTTTTTTTTAAACCGATTCAATTCATTATTTGTCTATTTTTTTTAATATCCCTGTTTTTATAAAAACTTTAGACTAAGAACTAATAAATTTATTAAATTGATACACAAAAATGCTTCAAAACCTAATCATTAAAATGATAAAATCATTATTAATAATCTGCAAAAAGAAAAAATATTATTCAAAATTATCCTAGCATAAAAACATATTTAAATACAAGTTTTTGACACCATTTACATATAATATATCTAATTAAGTCTCAGGTGATGATGAAGCTCCACGATCTTCAGGGTCATGACTAGAGGCGTAAGATCGCCTCACTTCTCTAGGCGATCGAAGTCGCCACACCGGAATTGAAAGATAAAATCACAAATTAGATGCGAATAACTAATTTCACAACAAAGACATCCAAATTCAAGCAAGTTGCAACCATAACTAATTACCTTATTTCCCTTAAAATTTTGCATAAGAAAAGTAACTTGGGCTTTCATGTCATCATAGTCAACAAGTTTTGCCTTTTAATGAATCCATTTCAACTACTTGTGTCTTTAACCCATCAACTTCGATTCTAGCTTTTGAATTTTGGCATTAGCTGAAATGAAAATTGAGACAATTTAGGTTGTCTATTATTGGCTGAAATGAAAAATACAAAGTTATACTAAATAACCGAAAACTTCTATAAATAACAAGAACTCGGAAGAACCATGAATACCCCGATAAATTAATAAAAACATCATTCCCAAATAACTAATATTCTCCATAAATTTAAGCACATATTCATAATGATTCAAGTTACCATACCAAATGATATGCACTGGATAACCATCATCCAAGATATTCTCCAAGAAAGACAAAGATTTGGTTGCAAAGAAAAGGAGTCAAACCCGTGATGGTACACAACACTCACCCAAATTTTCGAACATTTCCTAATACCGGATTTGCTTGTTTAGAAACACAAAAAACACAACTTCTATTCCATATTTTCAAGCACAAAAGCATTCATAAGATTCACTTTGTATCATTATTGTTAAGATTACTTAACCATCCAAATACCCGATAACCTTGAGCTTGTTCAATTGGTGCAAAAGGGTGAATATCAAGAAATCGGGCCATGTCACTGCATCATTTCAGTTGTTGCATTCAGCTTCATCGCACAAGATCCCGGTGGGATCATACTGCGGCATATAGAGAGATCCTTTGATTGTAGCCTATGGATGTATCCGAGCAATTCATGCTCAGGGTGGTACCTATTAAAAAATGGGGTAAGCTTCTACATTGGAACCACATGAATTCAAATTTTGTGAAAATGGATGTACGTGTTAAAGATAGAGGGTGTGTCGATAAGGGCTTTTCCTAGCTAATCCGTATGAATTGAAGTCTCGAACTTCAAAGAGCAAGAGATGTGAAGGAGACCTGTGTATAAAAAACATTTCAGTTGGACTTACAAGGTACAATCATGAGTAATGACATAAGTTGATATATATGAAAAGAGATATAATATATAATCATACTTACCAGTCTTGCCATCAAAGAAAACTTTGAAAAGCTTATCAACATCCTCCAATGTGGTTGTTTCATCAATAAGCAACATTGATCCCAAAAGCAACCAAGCTCCATAATCCAAAGACATGCAAATCGCCAAATACAATTAAATAATTTGGTGCTAAAGAAAGCAACACTCACAAAGTGTTTCCATCAACAATTCGCAAATTTATTTCATTTTTGTATGCACACAAAGAATTGTAATGGGCATTGGCAACCTTATCCTTCACAAAGGTCAAAGAAGGAAAGATCCCGAACTTCCACCGCTCCAAGTTTCTTCAATCCCGGAGCAAACACCCCAAAGAAGACCATGAACACGTTGGGCAATGGTTTTAAGGCCATCAGGTCCATGATATAACCGCAAACATAGCAGCCATGTTAGCAAGAAGTGCCTAAAACAAAACCAACCAGATTAAATAAAATCCTCAACCAAGTCATACAAAATCAAATCATCATAGTCATAGCTGCAGGAACACACTACTACAAAGTTGAGTTTAGTCCGTTCTAAACAAGATTTTCAAAGAAAAATAAATAGAAACAGCATGGATGCTTCAACAACATAAGCCTTTTCCCACAAGGTGAACTTAGCTACATGATCAATCGTCGCCATTGTATTCGCCATAAAAACCCTAATAGATACTTATAAATTTGAATTCAATATTCTTAATAGTTTATTTGCAAACCAAAAAGGACCACCAACCATATAACTAATATTGATCAAACCAAATCTGTTAGTTAGTTAAAGTAAACTACCCGAGCAATGCAAATGTTCTTTGTAGCCTTGTCCCGACGAATATGTTGCTCCCTAGTTTGCATTGCCATTCTCAAAGCTGTCTTTCCGTAAGAATCTACACCGACACCAATGATTCTCCCGTGCATCATCCTCTTGTATTCCCCGTGATGTTGCCAAGAAAGCTGCATGAGGGCCTCCATAACCCATTGGAACCCCAAACCTCCGAGCTGAGCCAACAACAATATCTCCCCAAACCTTCGATTCTATATGATGAAGAAAATACGAGAAAGGCAGTGTGTGGTAGGGAGGCTAACAAGATCCCAACCCAGCTTCAGTAATAGGAAACTAGACATTGAGGTAAAAAGAGTATAGGGGACTCGGGAAGGTAGCATATATGGGGGAAACCATGTTTAAAGGTCAATTAAACAAAGAAAAGTTAAAACCCACAAGTATTGCAAAACTTCATTCCAAAGAGAGTAGTCTTGGTATCTCCCTGAGCCTATTTCGAGCAAGATCACTTTAAACAAGACAGAAGAGTAATTAGAACTTACTCAGAAAAAACCCTAAGCAATGGTAATAGATATACAGCAAGAAAAACTACAATTTGAATCAATGTTGAATGTTAGAGAGTCTTAAAAATAAAACTTACAGAGTCTTCGATTTGGAATTTGGTTTAAAATTGAGGGAATAGGACAACCAACCTGATTACTCTTCAAGTTCCCGAAAACACCACTCAACTTAGGAATCATGTTCAAGTAAAAAGGTGACATATTGAATGCCATATTCTGATTTCAAACTTACAAAAACTCAAGTTGCTTTAGCTTGGATATGGAGAAAGGTATATCACCATATAGCATTGATTATCGACAAATCCCTTCAATTACATGAGAAAGAAATGTGATTGACACTTGTGTCAAAGGGGAAAACTCCAGCACAAGTAAGACAAAGACAACATGCACATAGGAAATAATAGAAATAAAATAAGACTAGAGTTCATACAGATGAACAAGTTGAGCACGTAAATCATGTTCAGCTTCTTCTAAACTAATCACCCGACATATATATAAGAAATATAGAACTAATAACCAAACCGCCATATTGAGCAAGTAACAAAATTCTCTTTAGTCTTTACCATTGCTTATCATGGTGTTATATATCCCAACACCCCTCGTGTTTCCTAGGTGGATTCCATCGTATTGGGGCTGAGTTTAGGCGAATAAAGGGACAACTTATCAATCAACACCTTGGCAGCCATCAAATTTTATATGGAACCGAGGACTGCTTTTGAATTTTCAGCCCACTCAAGCACTGATTGGAGCTCATGAAGAACCGTATCATCTATAAACCAAAAGTGAAACAATTCTAAGACTAATAAGATAAAAATAACATTAGAACAGCTTATCTAAAGGAAGAGTTGAATTTTGAATAGTTCACTCACCCGTAGGGCTATCACATGGTCCCGAAACAGTTTTTCCATTGGGACCCGAAATGCCATTTTTTACTACCATTTAGTGTGATTTCATTCAACATCAAATAACAACAACATTAATGGGATGAAAGTTAATAATGGTGACTAGATGAAATGATTACCCTATGAGGTTTGCAAGGGAGATCCCACCATTGCTCTCCATTGCCTTCTATGATTCTAGTCCCATTAAGAGTCATTTGATCAAGTCTATAAAACACAAGCCATTGATTTTCGCCATCCGCTTCGTGCCAAGAATCTGGTCCATCCGGGTGGCATGAGAGTACCATCCAACTGTTTACATTTGAACCTTGTTAGTGAGCTATGTATTTATATCCAATCATGCTATTATTTGATTCATCTCAAACACATGATATGATAATATATAGTTATATAGTTTGTTATCGAGCGCATCAAACACAAGAATGATGTGATGAACTAGGAAATCGAACAAGCATTCTTACTTGAAATACTAGTCGTGGCTTGCATGGACCTGAAAAGATAGTTGAAGTGATCTTAAAACAAAGAGTTTTCTGGAGCTAGAACAACCCCATTTTCCATCGCACAAGCCGCTTTCCATGCTTCCCCGAATGCACTGAGTCATCACCGAACCATCTCCAACCGCCCCAAAGGATGTTACATCAAAAACATAGTCCAAGGGGGAATCCCCTAGGATCACTGGGATAAGGGTCAGAGGGGAGACTAGGAGAATTGGAAGGGGTTGAAGAAGGGTCCTCTGGTTTAAGAGAATCAGCAGGGGGCTTAGGAGACGGGGAAACTTTCTTATGCTTCTTGTGAGAATGGTACTTTCCTTCCACATTGTTCATATTGTGAATAAAAAGAATCACAGTAATCCAGAGTATAAAAAACACACTAATGAGATTCATTATGTTTAAGTCTTTTTGAGTTTTGACATCGAAGAATGTTTGTACAAATGTGGAACCACAAATAGCTCCTAAGATGATATCCGTAGATAGTGAAAAAAACTACAGCTTCGTAAATCTTAATATAACATATCAATGGAGAAGATTAAACTAGGAGAAGGAAATAATTATGGTCTCGTGATTGCCATAATAACAGAGTTCAAATTGAATACAACAATCAAAATTTACAGTTAGAGATATATAGGTTTGAGATGGAAATGTAAGGGTATAAGGTTGAACCAAATAAATCCAAAACATACATGGATTGCCCCATATATGCTACCTTCCCAACAAGTTCAAGCTTGATGATTCCTACTGAAAATTGACAAAGCACTTGACTTAACACAAGCAAAGAAGTTAATATGAAAATGAAAGAAGCAAATTAAAGAGATTCAAGGTAAGAAAACGCACTGAGTATCGCTGATTTCCATTGAATTGAAGCGAGAACAAAAAAGCAAAGAATAACAGAGTAGTGAAAAAGGAGAGTGGCGAAGCTTGAGGAACACCCGCCTTGTCTCGTGTTAGGGTTCATGAAGCCGTAATCTCACCAAAGCAAGAAATTGCCAACCCTATCGCCAAACGCTCCATCCAAAAGCTTTCCAATCGATTTTATGGTCTGCTTTCAGATCAGCCGTTTGGGTCCAGTAGGCGACGAGCTCGAGCTACCGTGAGACATCTCGATTCATCCCATCTTCCACGCTTCTCTGTTGAACCGCGTGCCAACCCAACCACGCAGATCCTCCCTTTGCCTCCTTCAACGGCCACAACGTCGCAATCGCTCCAACCAAGAGCCGCCTCTCCGTCAGCCGCCAAGTAACCACGCGATTGGGACCAAGACCGACATCGCCAGCGTTGAAGAAGCCTTGCCGGCAGAAGAGAATGTGGCGGGTTCGGATGGCGTTGAAGAAGAAATTGCGTGGGTTAGGTTCTTAGTTGGGTTATTTTGTGAAAGTAGCGGAACTAATTGAGAACCCGCGGAAATGTAAAAATAGATTAATTTTGCGGCGCTCATCATAAACACGCGATAATTTAATGATGATTTTGGCGGTTTTGAAACAAACCGCTTAAAATTTATTTGATTAAGGCATTTATTAAAATCGCCTCTAATTTGCGGCGGTTCATCATAAAACGCCGATAATTTAATGATGATTGTGGCGGTTTTGAAACAAGCCGCCGCTAAAATTAAGGCATTTATTAAAACCGCCTCTAATTTAGGTGGTGATCCATTAACCGGCGGCGGTTTTTGTAACCGCTGCTATATTTTTGTCACTATTCACTTAGACATAGCATCCTTTAACAAGTTTGTGAGGTTAGATATCTTTAAATCATCCAATCTTTTGGACATATCATCCTTTAACATAAAGGAGCTTTAATCCATAATCATCTTGGAAAACAAAAATAAAATAACACATCCTAGGTCAAATGTTACATTCGGCCATCATAGGAAAATAAAGCAAGAAAATATTTTAAACTTTACAATCACTTAGACATAGAATCCTTTAACATAAAGGAGCTTTTAGTCCATGATCACTTTGGAAAACAAAACTCAACATCTTTTCCATAACTATTGAAGGTTTCGGCCTTTTCAAAAATAAGGGTTAGAAATCTTCAAACTTTCCAATCTCTTGGACATAGAATCCTCCTATATCAAGGAGTCTTAATACATGATCATTTTGGAAAACAAAACTTAAACACCATTGCCTTAAAACTCATTGGTTTTGGTATTTACATAAAAATAGAGTAAAAATCTTTAAACTTTCTAATCACTTAGATATAGCATCCTTTAACATAAAGGAGCATTGGTCCATGATAATTTTGGAAAACAAATCTTTAAACTTTCTAATCACTTACACATAACATCCTTTAACATAAAGGAGCCTTGATCCATGATCATCTTGGAAATGAAACTTAAATACAAACTCATACATGTAAAAGTTGAAACAAGATTCATCCAAACCATATGCATGGTTTCGGCCTCCTTAGAAAGTAGAGGTTAGGAAACTTTGTTTTACACAACCTTTTAGTATGTGATAGTATGAGTAAATACAAGAATATAGAAAGTCGTTTCAACTCAAAAGGAGTTTTCTACCATTTTTGAGAGGTTTTAGAATTTAAAAGCACATAAAGAGCATATGAAGAAAACTTTGAAACAAAAGATGAAACTTTGAAAAAAGAACTACATAGAAGTATTACCCTTAACAATATGAACAACTTTGATGAAGAACTTTAAGAGAAAAGCTTGATAAAAATGTAAACTTTGTAAGAGAGAAGAAGAAGAAGAAGAAAGGTAGTAAAGTGAAAATGTGAGAAAATGGAGGAAAGTGATGAATGGTGGAAATGAAGGGTATTTATAGAGAATGGGGGAGAGTGGCACGGTTTTGGAGATGAAGAAGAAGAAAGAAGAGAAGAAAGAATAAGAAAGAAGAGAAGAAAGAAGAAGAAAGAAGGTGGGTTGCTTGTAGAGAGGATAAGGAGTTAAGGTGATGTGATGTGATTGGAGAGAGAAAGATGAAAAAGTGAGATTTTGAAATAAAGTCAAGATTCACTTTTTGAGATGATTGGTACAAATGGGGATGACATACTCTTGAATACCAGTAAATTGAAAGAATTCATAATGCATTTGATGTTAAGACAATAAGTATGCTAGTTTATGTCTGAATTATGATTTAATATAGGCATTTAGATTTATTATAGTGAATGAGTGTCAAAACTTGTAGAATTTATTATTAACTTATATAAATCAAGAAACTATAGCATATCGAAATTAGTAGAGAAATTCAAATTTTCACCGCAATACATAACCACGAGATAGATTTCATTCATGCTATCAATTCATAAATGAAACAGTGACCAAAACCAGTGATAACACCACATTTCTTTTTCTAACATGCAAAACGAAAAACCATAGTTACAAAATCTCTTATGGAAATAAAGTTTATAGAAATTAGAAGACCTCTTACAGATAATCATATATAGAAATTATCAGCACGATTAGGATAATAAACAGCAACTTCATCACAACTTGTGACACAAATCAATCCAAACTTCTAACATTTCAAAACAACTATTTAGATTGAGAAAAAAAAAAAATAATAACAACCTTACACAAAAAATTATGTAAAATACCTTCAGAACAGCTGCAAACAGTGGATGGAGACTTGGAACAATCAGGGGTTTGAAAGATGGCATTATGCCTGTGTGGATCAAATAGCTCATTTGTAGGATCAATTTTATCTACACCAAACTTTTTAAGCACATGTAACTAAAAGTTATCTTTATAAGAATAGGCTTATTTGAAGAACATAATGATATAAGATATAAGTAGCAAAAGCTTTCATAATAAGCTGATAAATTAAAAAGAAGCTCGTTGATGTGATGACACAGAAAGGTGCCAAAGTCCTTCCCCAAATTCCCCATGGCAGAGATGAACTCATTGAAATTCAGGAAAAAAAATGATATTAGATATCATTTCCCAACCTGTTTATAATTTTAACCAAAAATGGTTTTTGAAAACAGAAGCTAAAGCACGCCCTAATCTAGCAAGTACTTTTGCAGACCCTAAACAACCACCAACCAGACCCAAAAAATGCATCCTCTCCTAGTCCCCGCCAATCACCCTACTTTACCCTCACATTCACTCAATCAACCTTCAATCTTCCATTACATAAGAAAACCATATAACTGTGAAAATAGAAATAATAAGTGAATAGGAAAGGCAAAAAACAATCATTAACTGTATGAATTACTCAAATGGAAATATTGGATACTATATTACCTTTGACTATTGCAATTAAACAGAAACAAGCATACAGAATAAAATAGAAAAGCTAATGTTGGATAATTTATAATTACATATCCACATAACTAGTTAATTCAACAATAGCTATTACTTGCTCCTCTGATTGGTCAGTGAAGATATGGAGAAGGGTATCCACAGAAGAGTCACACACCCTGACAATGATTCAAATTGTAACATTCTTCTGTCAATGCACTGGCATAGTTTTCCCATATTTACTTTTAGTTGGAAGGTTTGATATTAGCATGAAGCTTTTTTAGTTTATCTGTGTTTAAATAAATGCCTTCTTAGTATGGAGTTTTAAGCATCTATGCAAGCAAAATAAGTTGTTGTTTATGGCAAGCTCATAGCATACTCTTTTTTCTTTTTGGTAATCAATCTTGAAACATGATTGCTCTTTATTTTTAATTTCACCTGGAATAGGAAAACCTTGATATAAATCAAAATTAAAATTCAGTTTGAAATTAATAAACACAAATTTGCTTATAAACAAAAGCATATAACAATAGATATAAAAAAAATAATCACGCTCTACCAAAATAGCAACGGTCTACCTCATCAGCACCTGATAGACATCGTCTTGGTTCATACAAACAGAACTTGCCCCAAAGCAACATAAGAGAGCTTCTACAACTATCACAAATAACATATATGAAATAGCTAATAAACTTTCATAAATGCAAAAGACTTATTCTCTCCTACTCGTGGTTTGTTTTGAGACTCAACATTCAGATGTTTTTGTTATTTTGGGCAAGTTGTCTCGCCTTTGTTTCCCTTGTGATGAAATATTAATATCTAAATGATGAATTTGATTTCTTACATGTTTTAGAAGTGGGATTCGTGTTCCTCAAGAATTATAATGCATTTGACATATATTTTAAGGGCAATTTATAAATAGAACACTTGTAGCTGTTAGACTTGTAAAGGAGAGGGATTGAGAGAACTCCATGTAATGGAGAATTCATTGAAAAATGAAGAATGTACAAGGATGAGCCATAATTCAGCTAAACACAGCTATATAACTGTTTTAATTAGGCTAACTAATCTAACAGCAAATTAACTACTTCTAACAGAGATTAACCAACTTAAAACTAACTCCTAACTAACTCTTAACTGCAATACTCCCCTTCAAGTTTGGAGCATATATGTCTAATGCACCTAACTTGGAAATCAGAACTGAAAACTTGCAGTGTGGGAGAGCTTTAGTAAAAACATTAGCTAACTGCTGCTGAGTTGGGAGATAAATTAAGTTTAGAAAACCAGAATTGACATATTGTCTGATGAAGTGGCAGTCAATGTCTATGTGTTTCGATCTCTCATTGGAGGTGGGATTAGCAGCAAGCTGGAATGTTGACTTATTGTCACACATGACCATGATAGACGAAACATCAATCTGGAATGCTCGAAGTAGTTGTTGCAACCAAAGAAGCTCACTGGTGAGACATGCCAGTGCTCTATATTCGCCTCGCAGTAAGATCGCAAACCAGAGGTTGTTTTTTTGATTTCCAAGAAATCAGAGAAGACCCCAGATAAACACAGAAACTTGTGGTTGATCTTCTAGTAACACTGCAATTGCCCCAGTCAGAATCAACATATGCAGTGACCTTGGTGTTTGGCTGAGAAGAAAAGAAAATTCCTTGACCTGGTGAAGATTTCGGATACTGTAGGAAATGATGTAAGGCCTTGAGATGAGGTGTCCGAGGCTTGGACATGAATTGACTCAGTTTGTTGACCGAGAAGATGATATCAGGCCTTGAAATAGTTAAGTACATAAGTCTACCAATGAGTCTTCTATACAAGGAAGGATCAGAAAGAAGATCACCATCTGTGTCATTAAGCTGCAGGTTTGCTTCAATAGGGATTTTGGCTGGTTTCGAATTACTGAATCCAGTGTCTTCAAGCAGTTCCAGAGTATATTTTCTCTGACTCAAGTGAATTCCCTTTGAAGACTTGGCAATTTCCAAGCCCAAAAAATACTTCAAATTACCAAGAACTTTCAGTTGAAACTGAAGTTGCAAATTTGTGACGGTGCTGTCAACAAGTAACTTAGTGGGGCTAGCAATTATGATATCATCCACATAAACAAGGAGGATGATGAGGGAGTCATTGGATCCTTTATGGAACAAGGAATAGTCAGCAGTGGACTGGTGGAATCCAAGATGAATGATTGCTGCAGAAAATTTATGGAACCATTGTCTTGAGGCTTGCCTCAAGCCATAAAGAGACTTATGCAATTTGCATACTGAATGTGCTCCTTGTTTTGGATATCCTTGAGGTAAATCCATGTACACTTCGTCAAAAAGATCACCATTCAAGAAGGCATTGTTGATGTCTAATTGAGCCAAGTGCCAGTTCCTTTGTGCTGCCACAGCAAGCAAGACTCTAACTGTGATTAACTTAGCCATTGGGGAGAAAGTTTCCAAAAAATCAATTCCCATTTGCTGTGTGAAACCTCTAGCAACTAATCGGGCCTTGTGTCTTTCCACTGAGCCATCTGACTTGAATTTTGTCTTGTAGATCCATCTACAACCAATGGTTTGCTTGCCTGGAGGTAGAGGAACCACAGACCATGTTTTATTGGCTTCTAGAGCCTCTATTTCATCTGCCATTGCTGCTCTCCATTGAGGAAACTTCACTGCTTGATGGTAAAATTGTGGCTCATATTGAGAGTCAACATTGGAAATGAAGGCATGATATGGTTGGGAAAGGTTTGTGTAGGTAATATGTTTGGTTAAGGGATATTTGGTATGGTGAACATAATCCTGTAAATACTGAGGTGGATTATGAGCACGGGTAGATCTTCTGGGTTGGTTTGGTGCAGGGTCTACAGGACCAGGTTCAGGTGCAGGAATGTCTTGAACTGGTTCAAGAAAATTTGGTTCAATTTTAGGGATGTTTGGTGCATGTTCATTAGCTGGTTCGGGTGTCGGATCAAGGTTTGGTGTTTGTGGGGCATGATCAAATTCAGGTAGGATAGGTAAGAGTGGGTGAGTTGGCACAATGTCCTTAACAGGAACAGGAAGGACAGTGGATTGGAAAGGGTCAGGAGCAGTGTGCAACTTTTCTGTGTCAAAAGGAAACTTGTCCTCAAAGAAGGTAACATCTCTGGACACCACAAATTTTCTGGTGGTCAGATCATAAACTCTGTAACCCTTGTATCCAGGTGGATATCCCATGAAAACAGCAGGGAATGCCCTTGGTGAGAATTTGTTTCTCTGTGAAACTGGAACAACAGCAAAACATAGGCAACCAAAAACTCTGAATGAAGTATAACTTGGCAATTTGTTATAACAGCAGTTCATAAGGAGAACATTTTTTTAGAGAAGGTGAAGGAACCCTATTTATCAGGAAGGTGGCAGCATTGACACACTCTCCCCAAAAAGTGATAGGAACCTTGGATTGAAACAACAGTGCTCTTGCAACATTCGAGGTGTCCGATGCTTCCTCTCAACCACAAAGATTCTGCCTCGGCCGGTAAGGATAGCTAAACTGATGCACAGAGCCATGCTCTTGAAGAAAATCAGTCATCTGAAGTTCCTTAGCATTGTCAGATCGAAGCTGTCTAATAGTCCTGCCAAAATTAGTCTTGACATAGCTAAAGAATTTTTTAATCAACACAGTGCCTCAGATTTATATTGTAATAGGTATAACCAGGTAAACCTAGTACAATCATCAACTATAGTTAAAAAGAACCTCTTGCCATCATAAGTAGATTGATGATAAGGGCCCCATATGTCTACATGAACAAGATCAAAAGGATTCTCAGAGTAATTGTTGTTTGAAATAAAAGACAAACGCCTAAACTTGGACAAAGCACATATCAAGCATTTATTGTATGAATTGAATTGCAATTGCAAATGAAGTTTATTACAGAAAAGTTTTAAGACCTTTTCAGATACATGACCTAAATGTGCATGCCAAAGAATACAACCAGATGAACTAGACCTATGTGTAACATTGTAAATTTGTGAAACAGAATGGGATTTATTGGCTAACTGTTTATTGCTAACAGAATGGGAATGAAGAACATAGAGGCCTTGATGGAGATCACCCCTGCCAATCGTCTTCTGGTGTAATGTGTCCTGAATGATAAAAGAAGATTTGGTAAAAGAGACATTAAAAGGAATATTAGAAAGTAAACTACTGACAGAGAGTAGATTAACATGAAAGGAGGGTATAAAAAAAGAACATCATGTATGACTAATTGAGAATTGAGTTGAACGGAACCAATTCCTACAAATTTAACCAAAGACTTATTTGGTAAAGTGACAAACCTATTATGTAATTCTTGAAAGGTAAGAAAAACATGTTTATGACAGGTTATATGGGAAGTAGCCCCAGAGTCAAGAATTCAACAATTTGAATTCTTGAATGGAGACTTTAGGATGGACAGAGAGATACCTACAGATGACTCACCTACAAAAGAATCATTTTGATCTTGAGCAGTGGCTAAAGGGACTCTTGCCAGCTAAGCTTGTAACTGAGCAAGAAGTTGCTAACACTGCTGAGGTGACCAGTTTGTATCTTCAGTGCCATAAGTGATTGCCAAAACCTGATTGACAAAAGTAGAAGTTTGATGCCTCTTGTGACCAGGAGGATACCCATGTAACTTGAAGCATTTGTCTTTGGTATGCCCTGTTATGCCACAGTGAGCACAGATCGGCCTATCCTTCTTCTGATTCTTGTTCTTGCCTTGATGAACAAAGATATGCTCCTTCGATCCATCGGGACAATTTGAAGTCCAACTTCTCTTTGAGTCTCATCCTGAAGAAGTATTGAGAAAACTTGAGAAATTGGGGGACTAGGATTCAACATTAGAATTTGTCCTCGAGCATGAGAGAAAGACTCATTGAGTCCCATCAAGAAATTCATAACAAACTCGTCCAAGAGGAAATCGATCAAGGGTTGAACACCTACACAATTACAATTGTGCACAGGCCAATACTTGTAACATCCCTGGCTGCTTTATGGATTGACGACTGTCCCTACAAACCAACACGGGTCTTTTCAGTGTGCTTTGTCCTCACTCACACGCTTCCTAGGAAAACTTCCCAGGAAGTCACCCATCCCATAATTGCTCCAAGTCAAGCACGCTTCACAGTGGAGTTCTTAAGTGATGGGCTCCCGAAAAGAAGATGCATCCTGTTAGTATAGGTAGTACCAATCAATTCATATAAGCCTTCCTCAACTATATAGTCCCATACCTACACAGTCTCAGGATCCCTCTCATTCGGGTGTGTTATCGGTTCATTCATGTGTCCCTCCGCCTAGAAGCCTGCCAGGAGCCGCTCCTTGTCCGTGCCTTCTCGCACCGGCAACCACTCCCCGCCCTCGTCAGCACCCGGGTGTTACATGCCCACCAGCTTCCGCTTGGTTCATCCCCGAACCACACTGTACTGGGAGAAGTGCCGTTCTGATACCATTTGTAACATCCCTCGCTGCTTTATGGATGGACGACTGTCCCCACAAACCAACACGGGTCTTTTCAGCGTGCTTTGTCCTCACTCACACGCTTCCTAGGAAAACTTCCCAGAAAGTCACCCATCCCATAATTGCTCCAAGTCAAGCATGCTTAACTGTGGAGTTCTTAAGTGATGGGCCCCCGAAAAGAAGATGCATCTTGTTAGTATAGGTAGTACCAATCAATTCATATTAGCCTTCCTCAACTGTATAGTCCCATACCTACACAGTCTCGGGATCCCTCTCATTCAGGTGTGTTATCGGTTCATTCATTTGTCCCTCCGCCTAGAAGCCTACCAGGAGCCGCTCCTTGTCTGTGCCTTCTTGCACCGGCGACCACTCCCCGCCCTCGTCGGTACCCGCGTGTTACATGCCCACCAGCTTCCGCTTGGTTCATCCCCGTACCACACTGTACTCGGAGAAGTGTCGTTCTGATACCATTTATAACATCCCTGGCTGCTTAATGGATGGACGACTGTCCCCATAAACCAACACGGGTATTTTATGCATGCTTTGTACTCAGTGACATGCTTCCTAGGAAAACTTCCCATGAAGTCTACCATCCCATCATTGCTCCAAGTCTAGCATGCTTAATCGTGGAGTTCTTAAGTGATGGGCTCTCGAAAAGAAGATGCATCTTGTTAGTATAGGTAGTACCAATCAATTCATATAAGCCTTCCTCAACTGTATATTCCCATACCTACACAGTCTCGGGATCCCTCTCATTCGTGTGTGTTATCGGTTCATTCATGTGTCCCTCCGCCTAGAAGCCTGCCAGGAGCCGCTCCTTATCCGTGCCTTCTTGCACCGGCGACCACTCCCCGCCCTCGTCAGCACCCGGGTGTTACATGCCCACCAGCTTCCGCTTGGTTCATCCCCGAACCACACTGTACTGGGAGAAGTGCCGTTCTGATACCATTTGTAACATCCCTCGCTGCTTTATTGATGGACGACTGTCCCCACAAACCAACACGGGTCTTTTCAGCGTGCTTTGTCCTCACTCACACGCTTCCTAGGAAAACTTCCCAGAAAGTCACCCATCCCATAATTGCTCCAAGTCAAGCATGCTTAACTGTGGAGTTCTTAAGTGATGGGCTCCCGAAAAGAAGATGCATCTTGTTAGTATAGGTAGTACCAATCAATTCATATAAGCCTTCCTCAACTGTATAGTCCCATACCTACACAGTCTCGGGATCCCTCTCATTCAGGTGTGTTATCGGTTCATTCATTTGTCCCTCCGCCTAGAAGCCTACCAGGAGCCGCTCCTTGTCCGTGCCTTCTTGCACCGGCGACCACTCCCCGCCCTCGTCGGTACCCGGGTGTTACATGCCCACCAGCTTCCGCTTGGTTCATCCCCGAACCACACTGTACTGGGAGAAGTGCCGTTCTGATACCATTTGTAACATCCCTCGCTGCTTTATGGATGGACGACTGTCCCCACAAACCAACACGGGTCTTTTCAGCGTGCTTTGTCCTCACTCACATGCTTCCTAGGAAAACTTCCCAGGAAGTAACCCATACCATAATTGCTCCAAGTCAAGCATGCTTAACTGTGGAGTTCTTAAGTGATGGGCTCCCGGAAAGAAGATGTATCTTGTTAGTATAGGTAGTACCAATCAATTCATATAAGCCTTCCTCAATTGTATATTCCCATACCTACACAGTCTCAGGATCCCTCTCATTCGGGTGTGTTATCGGTTCATTCATGTGTCCCTCCGCCTAGAAGCCTGCCAGGAGCCGCTCCTTGTACGTGCCTTCTTGCACCGGCGACCACTCCCCGCCCTCGTCGGCACCCGGGTGTTACATGCCCACCAGTTTCCGCTTGGTTCATCCCCGAACCACACTGTACTGGGAGAAATGCCGTTCTGATACCATTTGTAACATCCCTCGCTGCTTTATGGATGGACGACTGTCCCCACAAACCAACACGGGTCTTTTCAGCGTGCTTTGTCCTCACTCACACGCTTCCTAGGAAAACTTCCCAGGAAGTCACCCATCCCATAATTGCTCCAAGTCAAGCGTGCTTAACTGTGGAGTTCTTAAGTGATGGGCTCCCGAAAATAAGATGCATCCTGTTAGTATAGGTAGTACCAATCAATTCATATAAGCCGTCCTCAACTGTATAGTCCCATACCTACACAGTCTCAGGATCCCTCTCATTCGGGTGTGTTATCGGTTCATTCATGTGTCCCTCCGCCTAGAAGCCTGCCAGGAGCCGCTCCTTGTCCGTGCCTTCATGCACCGGCGACCACTCCCCACCC
>JAUPTC010001069.1:0-29536 GCA_030762895.1 Sophora flavescens
GGGGGCAGAACAGAAAAGAGGAGGGGGGTATCTGAGATTTGTAATTGGAGCGGGGAAGGCCTTGACCTAGGGGAGGATTGTTCACTATCTTAATGACAATTTCTATCAGTTAGCATTTTCCATTTTCTATCATTTTTCTTTTTCATTATATATATATATCCGAGGCCTGTTTGTTAGTCGATTAGTTTTTTTTTTACTATTATTGTGCAACTAACTGCGATATCCCACCAGGCAATTGATCCTAGAACTCGCATGGTTTTATTCAAGATGCTGAACAGAGGTGTGTTTCATGATATCAATGGATGCATTTCAACTGGAAAGGAAGTATGTGACACACCAGAAACTTTTATTTAGTTGTTTGTTTTTGTCTTGATCTTATGGTTTAGGTTCTATGATGATGACTCAGTTTAGATAATTGATTGATCTTACTTTCAAGCCATCAGTTTTCTGTTTCTTACTGTCTTCTCGTTTTCTAACAGGCAAATGTTTATCATGCAACCAAATCTGATGGTCAAGAACTTGCAATTAAAATATACAAAACATCTGTTCTGGTATTTAAGTAAGTACAAGTTTTTTTTTTTTTTGATAGACAAGTACAACAAGTGTTAGCTTGTTTTAGCTTCTTCTGTTACTGTAGCTTGTGTTGAAGGTTGAAATATTAAGAAAGAATTATATGGGCAACCAAAAGTCTATAACTTTTTTTTATTTTATTTTTTTGTATGGAGCAGTGAGACAGCCATTCGATCAATTTTTGATTTATCATGCTAGAGTTTCTGTCATGCGCTAGATATTGTTATCTAGTTCCTCTTCTCTTTTGTTTTTACTGGAGTTTGGGGAGTATTCACTTGCTGATATTTGATGTATGTGATAATCTTGTCTTCCTTAAGTTCTCTCTCTGTTTATCATTGTGTTCATATATTGTTAAAGAATTTATGGAAAACACTGGGCTTAGGATTACTGAAACTTTTTTGTATGCTTGTTTTGGAATATATTTCTTAGATACACAAAAAGCACAATTCCAGCACATAATATATATCTACTACATTAGCTGGAGGCCAAGTTGATTGATCCAAAGATGCATTTTATTTTTTGAACTGAACTTTATGATCTGAATGATATCAGGGATAGAGATAGATATGTGCAAGGAGACTATCGTTTTAGACATGGATACTGCAGGCATAATCCGAGGAAGATGGTAAAAACATGGGCAGAGAAAGAAATGAGGAATCTTATGAGGTTTGCATTTGTTTTCTCTTTTTTTTTCCGCTCATTATCATGTTCACTAAAACTGCCAAGCAATTTCCTGTAAGATTGAAGTATAATATACTAAATTGAACTAAAAAAAAATATAAGAAAAAGAGAAAAAAATGAAGAAGGTAAACTCATCAGTCAACTTCATACCCTGTACATTGGGTTTTTGTTATTGACCCTCTTACCTGTAGCTATGAATTGAAGCACTACAAATCTTTTATCTGGTTTCTATGTTGCCTTTTACTTAAACCAGGAACTTGTGTAGTCATCCTTCCTGATAGGGGAAAGATCTTTTATGGATTCAATGTACATCTGAAAGGAAATAGACTTGAAGAAACCTATTAAGTGTTATATGTGCCAGATGATTTTATGTGCTTCAAATTTTCTGAGCTTCTACTTTATATTTTTCCTATATTTTCTTTTTTCTGCTGGTCAAAGGGATTCCTTTTTGTATACTTGTGGACATGATTATTTTTTTGGCAGTTTTCAATAGATATGTAATAGAAAAAGAGTGATTCCATGCTTACATTTATTGGATTTCAGGTTAAAGGCAGCAGGACTTAGGTGCCCTACACCTTATCTTCTGAGGCTACATGTTCTGGTTATGGAATTCATAGGTATTGCTTTTGTTCTACATTTTGGCAATACAATCCGATCATTGTGATTGATTCATTGACGTGATTGGTTGTCCTTATGTTATCAATTGCTCTCAATTATCTATTGTTAATTATAAGGAATAGCAGTGTACAACTGTCTATCATTGATCCAAAAATACAAAAGAAACAGAAAAGTAATGCATAGTTTACTTGTTCTTTTCACTTGTATTGAAGATGGAACTGCTTGTAGTTAGTTACCCTCAGTATTTGATCAAATTTATCATCAGTCATTGAAAGATCCAATTTCTTCCTTGAACATACATCATCTTATTTTGGTGATGCAAACTGGAGTTTAGACAGAAGAAATACAAGTATAATTTTAATTTAATTTCCCTGGTTATTTTGTTTCTCACAGGAAAGGCCGGTTGGGCTGCCCCTCGTCTTAAAGATGCAGCTTTATCTTTAGACAAGTTACGGGAAGGCTATGTTGAGGTGTGTCAAATTACTAAAATAGTCCAGTGATACTTATTAGAAGTTAGAACTGAGCTCATTATTGGATTTTTTAAATATTATGCTGTTAGCTTGCTTTGGTACAAGGTCCCTATCTTGGTCCTGAGAAGTCTGTTAGTGTTATCTAGAATGTTCACTAAAAGTTCACTTGTCTGGTTTTAAGTTTGAGAAGTCTGCACTGTCTCTTTGAAATTTTATTTAGGGATTCTTGTTGGAAACACTTTTGCCACCCATTTCTGAGGTTTCTAAGCCGTTAAGCTGTATTCTGTACTGCCAATTTTTGAGGTTGAAATTATAAGACTGTATTTCAGATGATCATGGCAATGCGGACATTGTATCAAAAGTGTAAATTGGTGCACGGTGACCTCAGTGAATATAATATACTCTATTTTGAGGTGAAAACCCCTTTCCCTGTTAAATACTTCGTTGATGAAATGTCCATTTGTCCATAGTTAACTCATTTGTCCTCTATCTGTCAGGGTCACTTGTATATTATTGATGTTTCTCAAGCTGTTGATCCTGACCATCCTCATGCCCTTGATTTTCTGCGTGAAGATTGTGTTCATGTATCTGTAAGCATTTCTATCCATAACTTACAGATCTCTTTTCCTCTTCCGTATCTGTTGTTGGGCTAAATGAGGAAGGTGTGATTAAGTAAGTAGTTGGTGGCTTGCAGGAATTCTTTAAAAAGCATGGTGTAGCTGTCATGACAATAAGAGAACTGTTTGATTTTATTGTTGATGCATCCATTGCTGATGATGCTGTGGATAGTTATTTGGAAGAGGTATTTGTCTTCTTTTTCTTTCTTTTAATTGTTTACATTTTCTGAACAGTTTCAAAGAGATATTTATGGTTTTAAGATTTTTCTAGGTGCAACAAAAAATTTTGTTAAGAGGAGATGTATCTGTAGAGGATGAGATTGCAGACTCTGTGTTTGTGCAGGTAATCTGCCTTATTATGTAAACTTCTCTCTGAGCCATTTTCTTTTTTCAATTGTTATATTTAAAATAGCTAAGCTAGTGATTGTAAACTAATAAAACTCAGGTTTTGGGTGAGTTTTCATCCACACTCAGTAGGGTAGGTTTTGTTGGAAAGCAATGGAGGAGAAAGGAAAGTAGTGAATATGCTTCTTTGGAAATTTTTGGGGGTGAGCTGAAAAATGAGGAATTTTCTCTTGACTCCACAAAGTTTTCCCCATTTGAGGGATTTTGGTGGAGAAACTAAAGTTACTTTTATACCCTATAAACCAGTTCTGTATTGCATCATTAATATTATTATTGAAATATGATATCACTATACTAGTATATTGGTATGTAATAAAATTGGAAATTTCACTTTTGTTCTTATTTTACCCTCCATTGCGTTCCCTTTATTTATTTTTAACAACCAAAGGGAAGGAAAATCACCCTTAGCTCTCCATATCCTTTCCTATTTTCTTTCAAAGATATAAATGAGTTGAGTTTAATTGTTTTTTTGTTTTTATCTTTATCCATCCTTTCTTACATGTGTGTGATTTCTTGAACTCTTGTTACAGTCTTACATTCCAAAAACACTAGAGGATGTTAAGAATGCGGAGGAGGATGTACAACGGATTACAAGTGGGAAAGACACTGGAGATTTATACTATCAGACCATTACTGGACTTAAAGATGCTTTGTCAAAAACACAATCTTCATTGCAAAATGACCAGCAACAGCAGAAATCAAATCCTAAAGAAGATTCACCAATCATTTCTGATGGCAAACCTAGCCTTCTAGAGGGTGATGCCGCATCTCAATCTGATGAGGACGAAGATAATGAAAGTGGTTCTGAAGAGGATTCATCTTCTGAAAGTGATGTAGAGGCTCCTGCGGATAAGAAAGCAGCTAGAAAAGAGAATAAGAAGAAGGTGAAAGAAGAGAAGAGAGAAGCACGTAAACATAAAGTCCCCAAGGCTGTCAAGAAAAGAAAGAAGAAGTTGGCCAAAGCCCGAAAGACCAGATAGATAGGCAGTAGCTATTTTTAATGGCTGTGACTATGGAGCAATTTTGTTTACTATCTAGATAGAAGTTACTGCACCAGATATAAAAGAAGAGCAGTTTTGTCTACACTAGTACCGTTTTGATTAATTTAAATGAAAGTGTGTATCTTGACTCTTGAGTAAACCTTCAATTTTGTTCTCGAAAGATTATCATTAATATCTTTTGACATCCTTATTTCAATGCTCACTTTTGGTACCCGGACTTTTCTATAAAGATAGCTTACTTAAAAGATTATTCGACATTGTGCTTTACCAAAACCAAGGCTTCCTTGCCAAGTAGTCTTCTCTACAAGAGATAAACACGTTTATGCTTGGTTCTTTTCATTTGATAATAAAGCATGCTTAGTACTTTTTACACATTTGAAATTCAAAGGACCTACCTTTTACCCCCTTTTTTTAGCGACGCTTAATAGATTCTAAAGATATTGTCACAAATGTTCTTCAGAAAATTATTGAACCTTGACACACAAAACACCATTGCAGACTAAAACATGCAACCTATAAGTGTGCAAACATGCAGCAGCAATACACAATTTGCACATGAGTAATCAGGAAGGTGGCCTAAATATGAAAATCTTAATAATAATTAAGCCAGTCAGGGCAGCCTTAACCACCAAGGCGACCTTAATAATAACGATGGTCAGCATTTGTGGGGTTCAAGGTCGAGGCGTGTCGGGGCATCGAGCATACATTGGGTCTCGGGACGTCTTCATCCCTCGTTAGGGCGACAAGTTTTTGGGGCATCGGATGAGAGTGACGAGTCGGGCCATTATAGGTCTCGGGGTGACGGGTCTCGGATGTCTTCGTCGTTCATCCTTTGTCTCGGGGCATCATTTTTGACGTTTCTCTTTTGCAAAGAATTGTCGAGTCTTTCATTAATTTTTAATCAAAAGAAACTTAATGCTTATATCCAGACTATCTGGATTGAGATTCCAGGATTGTTGAATAAGGCCAATCATTGCCACTAAACTTTAGGATTTTTTTTTTAATAATCTCAAGTAATTCAATGATTAGTGGATCGATTTCAGTAATCCGCTAAATTGTTAATCATGATATATAAATGCCTTGCAGTGTCTTTGACTGACTAAGCCTAAAATTAAAATACAATGGTCCAAATATCTGTTGTCCCTAGGAAGCAAAAAATATCATGAAACATGAGGTAAATAAACAAATGACAAAAATCTATGGAAGTTGGGATCCTCATGCTGCAAAGTATTGTGGAAACTCGTGTCAATAGTACCTATAAAATGAAAGATGACCCTCACGGCATCTTTGGTACTATATATGGTGGAAACTTGGCCAAGTTCATATTTTGGATTGATATGCCTTACAATGACATATCTGGCTCATAAAAATAACCTTAACCTATGACTCTTCCAACTCTCACCATTAAAGTTCCCAATAGGATCTATTTACACTGATTCTGACCAAATCTAGCCATCAAACTTAGCCTAGCTACAAGAAAACGAAGCCTTTGAGATCCTGGACCAGGTTTGATCTTGTAAATGTTCCCAACCTTGGAACATTTAGGTTTGCCAGAACACCAACCTCCTGGCGTGAATAGTCCCTTTTGCCGATGTAGTAAATTTTTATCAATCACATCCAATGCTGGATCATCTTGCCTAAATTTCCTTGCAAAGGCAGCATTGCTTGCAATCATTTTGTCTGTGTAATTGATACTAAGGACATGAGGGTGCTGCCTTGGAGGGTTGTCCCAAGAAATATAATGCAAGTCACTGTTGATCACAGTTTTAGCTAGTTCTGGCACATTGCATACAACAGTCTGAAAGTAGCCTTCAGGGGAGGATATAAAATTAGTGTAGTACATTAGAAGGGTCCTTGGTAGGTTATCCCAACCCCAGACAACATATTCTACAAATGCACGCGACAAAACCATCCATGCTGAACCTGCAATGTAGCTACCATGATTCAATGAAAAAACTTTGGAAAGCAAAGTAGATAGTAATCATAATAATAAAGAAGGAAAAGGATGGCTAACAAGAAATCATTCCTTTTGAAAATGGGGGATGGCATCATGTGGCACAAATGAAACTATAAATTCTGAAATTCAAGCTACTGCTTAATTATGAAAAGTTAGTCCTATTGTTATAATGAATTCAGCCACAAAGAAATGTAAGCAATTATATGATAACTGACAAAGGAGAGTCGTCTAAAACTGATTCTTTCAGTAATTAGTAAGACAAAGCAGCAGAATTATATCAGCTCATAGATTGTAAAAATATTTGACATGAAAACTTAAGGCTTAAGATTGTTTAATCTTCTTATTCCCCTCATTTTTCTTGATGTAAAAAGAGAACCTTTCCTGAAAAAAAATCATTTCTCTTGTTGAGTAGAACACAAGTTTTGAAATAACAAAGATATTTACAATTGTACTTAAATAAGTTGTCCTTGGAGCCAGTCGAAGTACCAAACAATAAAATGAATTGAATAATTAATTGAGGTACAAGAGAACATAGTGACCTTGTGAATAAAAAATCTACAACATATGATATGATTGGCCAGATCCTCTTAGACTATTCTCCAAATAAGCACAAGTAAATCTTTTGAATAGTGAACAACTGATAAATAATTGCAAGGTAAACAAAAATAAAAGTGTGAAGGGATGGACAAACTAACCAGTGAATAGCTTGAAAGCTGTTGGCAAAGATCTCTTAGGACTGGCCCAAAATACATCAGACTTGGTTGACATGTATAACCCTGGGTCTATAATTAAAGGCATTGCTCGTTTGTCCCTGCACATTGTGGTTCAATTCATCATTTTGCATAAATCAAGGTTGCATATGTCAAGAAGAGGACAATTCATCATTGTGTACATATATACCAAGATTGAATATGACAAGGGGAGGGGGAGAAAAAGTAACTTACAGCTTCCATCCTAAATGACTTGTGTGCTCAATGAAGTTAATGCTTCTATCTAAATTAGAAAATGTATACATAAGATCTGCACAATCATTCACCATATTAGTCTAACAGCCATTCAGCAAAAACAGTTTGAATCAGAACCAAAAGCTAATTGAAGCAATCATATAGATAATAGTAGACCAACCATCCTGAGTCACAAGAGGATAGTCTGAAGCACTAAGGTTAATAAACCAATCCCAGTCTTTACTTCTCTTGAGCAGAATAGCACAAGCATGAAGAGTATTGGCAACCATGGTTGGTCCTCTGTAAGTCACTATATTAGCTTTCTGAATCATGAAAACATTTCCAACCTCATTGAAGATAGACTGTTTCTCAATTCGAGAAGCAAGCTCCAACCGTTCCTTTAGCGGCGATTCAAGGTCCAAATGAACAATATAATGGTTTATTGGATGATAAAGGGCAAGAAGAGTTCTCCAAAGCTTCTCCAAATCACCTTTTGAGCCAGAAATCAAATAAGCAAAACGAGGAATTGCAGCCCCAACAAGAGGTGAAGATTGAGATGGAGAAATCTTGGTCTCCACAAAATCTGGAACACTTTGGTTTATGGCTAGATGAGATGGGAGAAAGAGCAATATTGAATTGATGTTGTGAATTGAAGAGACAAGTCCCATGTTGAAGGATGTGGCTATAAAGATTATGGATATAGCAGAGATCACAGTGAGAGGAAACAACCATTTCTTCTCCATTTCTAAGGACCCAATCACTGAGACTTATCATGTGTTTTTATTCAATTCTCCAATTCTAGATTCAATAGATCAATGAAATAACAATGCTAACCCACCATCTAGCAGCCACTGAAATGAACATATTTGGGACCCTCTTCATAAATCTTCTTAATACTCTTTGCGTTTAAATAACATCAAGTATTGAATTCAAGAATTAAATTATGATATTAATTGTTTTCATAAGCAAAGAAATTGTAGTTTCCCAAATCAAACAGGTTGAGTACCAATAAAATAAAAAGAAAAACTGACACTTAAAATGACCAAAAGTGGCAGATACTACTTGTGTAAACATGTGTGACTCATGTAACTATGCTTTTCCCATCAGAAAGAGACAAATATGGAGCACAAAAAAAATCGACAAACTGGCAAAAGAATAAAACGACAGAAAAACTAAACAAATAGTGTGTTTGTTCTTGTGATCTAAGAAACTGGCCAAATGGAATCAGTGATTGTAACGTGAACAAGGGATATAGATCATAGAACAAATCGTTGAACCAGCTGGGATAAAATGAAAATCATTTCCAGTTCATGCAATGATCTATAAGTTTGATTCCAAACTGTATTTTCAAAATGTTTATTGGAAAGAACAATAAATGTACTTCCCAAAAATGGCTTTGAACGGAAAGAATCAGAGAAATACGGCAAAATTGACAAAACTCAAAATAAAATAAAAAAAATTCATTCTGTTGTTTCTTGTTTGCAACATATAAACAACGGAAACAGAAAACAGAATGATCTGTTTGGTTTATTTCTTATTTCATGTTTTTATTTTTTTATTTTAAGAATAATTACAATAATAATGATTATAAAATTATGACTTTTTTTTATTTTGTTTCTTGTTTTTAAAGATTTGTATAAGAAACAATAATAAGAAACAAAATGAAATAAAGTAACAATTTTGTATTTAATGTATTTAATTTTATTGTAATTATCCTTAAAATAAAGATAAGGAAACAAAAGGTAAAGTGAACATGCTCTAGGGCAACAGAAACTGCATGGTGAACAACACAATGCTAAATCCTAAGCTCAAATATTCATGAAACAAACAATAAATCAGTGAGTTAATTTTCCTATTCTCTAGTTGTACCAAAAAAAATCCCTGATATATATATATATACAGACACACACTATATGTCCCTGATCAATAGAGTAACAGAAGGAAACACAACAAGACACAAACCTGTTTAAGATTTGGGGAGATTTATTTATTTATTTTTTAAGAAAGGGTTGGTTTCTTTTGTGAGTGTTATTATTTCATTGTTATAAATACGTGTAAGGAAAACTGAGAAAGTGGTTCTGTTATTCTCTCTATACACGACTGTCTCTTCAACTTAAGCTTAGGAATTTCAGTTACCCCGAGGCTCTTTCCTTTATTATGCTACTTTACGTGCTTGTCTTCCTTTTTTTTTTCTTTTTTTCTTTTTTATCAAGTTTTCCTTTCTTTTCCTTATGAATATTTGGGGCATGTCATTAACATATATGATGTAACAGAAAACCGTTTTATTAATGTTGTTACTTGTTAGGTAAATACCAACTTAAACAGCTCTTCGCGGTCAAAAAAATAAAGTAAATAGAAAAGCTCTGTTTATTTATTTTATTTTTTTACGGGAGAAAAGCTCTGTTTTTGGCATCACTAACTTTGGAACACTAAATCAATAAAGTATTGCCATATTATTAATTATTAACATGCTATTAATTAATTAATATAATTATTTATTAGTTAATTTTCTCCATCTATTTTTATTTGTTTGTTTAGGAATGTTGTTTTGTCTGAAGTATGTTATTCGTTTAGAAAATCAACGAGTTGGTAATTATTTTTCTAACTCTATCATTGATATTAACAAGTAAAAGTTCCGGAAAAAAAAAACAACTAAAAGAGAAGATTAGTAAAGTAATAATAATTATATATATTTTATATCAAAAAAATAATTATATATATTTTAAACATTTCAATTACGAAAATGTTATTTGTAAAACGGAACTTTCAATAAAAAATAATTAATTAATCAAATTAGTTTTGTTTATAAATGAGAATTTTTCACTGCTTTCTTAATTTTTCTACAATAATAATGTTTAATGATAGATAAAATGAGCCTCTACCATATTTACGTCTGAGAACCTGGATCCATGGGATATTTTCATGAGTTATGATATTTGAACATAAAATACTGAATATCATATATATATGATACAGTATATATTTATCTTATTCTTTGTATACACATTTATTGAAAATATACTAAAAAATGACATCCCATTTTGACGTAAAATGATGTTCATTTGTAAGAACACCCCACCGTATTTTGAGAAGCAAATTCTTGAAATTCATTCCTCCCTCTTTTTTGCTTACACATAGTTTCTCAGATTATTAGACGAGATTTCCTGGTATTGGAATCACTTCCCTATATGAAATCTCTTTAAGCCTTTTCAAAAGAGAGTAGAATTGCTCTCGAACGAGAGAGTACGTGTGACGCGCCACCAGCCTCTCCCTTTCGGTCTCTGTTAATTGTTTGGCTTAATTGTATTTTTGGTCCCCAAGTATCAAGATTGTGCGATTTTAGTCCCTCAGGTTTCAATTGCGACAATTGGGTCCTCCAGGTATCGTATTTGTGCAATTTTAATCCCTCATATTTCAATTGCACCAATTAGATCCCTCAAGTATTACGATTGTGTAATTTTGGTCTCACATATATTATAATTATGCAATTTTAAATGTCAGTATCTTATGTGCCACACATGGAACTGATATGACACTTAGTGAAGTCGGCTTGGCAACTTACTGTTAACGTCGATTTTCGATTCTTGACCAAAATTCCTTCGTGACAAATAATTGAAGATCAAACGAGTGTGGGACCTACGGGTTATACGGTAATCTCGTCAAAAATATGTATGTAAAGTGTCTGCCAAGTAAAAATTTGACAATTAGCCAAATTAGGAATTACTGGTAAAGATTTAGTGTTAAAACAAATATGTAAGTTTGAAAGAGATGTGCAGAATATTGCCAATAATGAAAGTTGACAACAAAACTGCTTGAGTTTGAAAATATAAGTTTGAAATTTAAAAGATGGACAATTATTTAACAGAAAATAACTTCCTAATCGTCCTGAGTTTATAATGAAAAGAAAACTGAAGTTTGAAAGGAAAGTTAAGTAAAGAAATATCTAAATGACACTACTTGCAAGAAGTAAAATAAACTTAAACGACGAACTTGAGAGAAATGCTGGAAATTAAAAGGAGCAAGTAAAGAACTTGAACAAAAGAGATGAAAATGGCATTGAATATTGCCATAGTATTGAAATAAGAAGGATGAAATGAATACTTGAATGTAATCCGTCAATCTTCTGTGTGATCGAGATATGTAGGATGTGTATCAAGTAACCAACCTAGATAATGGAAATAGTTTCTGAAATACTAAGTAATTAAATATGAATACTTGACAGGAAGTAAAACTAAGATTTGAAATGTAAGAACACTACAAATGAATTAATATAGAAAATGTAGTTATTTATTAAAATTGATGAAGAACAATTTATGGGAAATTGAATAGAAACGAATGAAAATGTTAATTTAAGTAAGAGATGTTAAAAACTAAGAATTACTTATAATATTAGAGTAAAGGAAAATCGGATTAAAGAAGTATTAATTTGTAGAAAAATAATGAAGTTTAAAGAAATAACTTGAAGATGATTATAAATAAACTGGAAAATGTATGAAGAACTATTAAAGAAATATTAAAAGTTAATAAAAATTAACAAAGAAATAAGATGAATCCTTCATCACAATATTGATGGCAATAAAATAAAAAAGTGTAAGAACACTATGAAGAACATGATGAATAAACTGGAAAGCATATGAAGAACTTGAAGGAAAGGAACAATATTGTATTGAAATTGAACATTGTATTGATGATAACAGGATGGATGGAGTGCTTGAGTTAATCTGTCAGTCTGCTGTGTGATTGAGGCTTGTAGGATGTTTCAAGTTCCAACCTTTATTACATTGCAATATCTAGTATTTATAGGCAAATAAAATAACTACCTAGTAGTAACTTCCTATCTAGATGACTGCCACGTATCTTGGTAGTTCTCTAAATTTCAAATTTAAATTGCTTGTCAAACAACTCTAATAACTGCTCAATTTCTTGAACCGCTCCGTGTCAACTTGATTGTCTTCGACGGTCTGGCTGCTTGACAGCTTATCTTGCTAATGCCTTGTCAGTCTTGAGGACTTAGCCATTTTCACACTTCTCTGTACGTTTGACAACTCTTCTTAATACTTTGTCAAAAAGCTTGGTTGTCAATTTATCCTTTATGTCGACCAGTATTTTCTTGTCAACTAAATATTCTCAATACTTAGAAAATATTAGTCATTACTCTGATTCCTTCATCAACCGTCGAAATGCATCCGTCAATAATCGAAATTTCACCCCTAACAGATGCCCCCAAGTTTTGCTTTTCGATCGCCTGTTTGTCCGACATGTCAATCGAAGAACTTCTTGTCAACTCCACACTTGTCAATTCTTCTATAATATTCTGAATTCAACGTTCTTATTTATGTCAATTTTTTGTCTACTTTTCGTCTGTCGACTTAGCACTTGTCAACTTTCTTTTTGCCAAAACAATATATATCAATGTTGGGACTTCTTTCTCAATTTTTATGTAGCCTTTTTTTGTTTGTCTAACTAAAGCTCAAATTTGAAAATTCACTCCTAACACTTACAAAACATTCCTATGTGCCATTATTGACACTTCACACACTTTAATTGACACATAGGAATGTCATGTATAAGCTACCAAGCTGAGCTCGGTTGTGTCGAATCGTTACATGTGTGACACGTAGGCTACCAACATTAAAAATGTCACAACCGTGTTATCTCCGGGACCAAAATTGCACAATCATAATACTTGGGGACCCAATTGGCGCAATTGAAATATGAGGGACTAAAATTGCACAATTGCGATATCCGAGGACCCAATTGTCACAATTGAAACCCGAGGGATCAAAATCGCACAATCATGATAATTGGAGACCAAAAGTACAATTAAACCTAATTGTTTTGAGCACAATCGGGATCGGGATCGGATCAAGAGGGCTCGATGATAACACAAGCAGAGTGGTTTTCGTGACCATCGGGACTACTCATTTCGACGCTCTTGAGAGCCGTCGATCTCACAATGTCAAACAACACTTGTTGGAAAATGGGTTTACCCACCTTCTCATTCAAATGGGTCGTGGATCCTATGTTCCTACAACGTGTGAAGGAGATGATGGTTCTTTGGGTGTAGACTACTTCACTTTTTCATCCACTATTGCGGATCATCTCGGATCAGCTTCTTTTGTCATCACCACGCAGTATATATTTGTTAATGTTAACTGCACCTTGTCTTTTACATGCCTTCTTCACTCTTCACTAATTATGGACTTATGCACAGTGTAATTTAATTTTCATGTCTATGTCTATACCAGTAATTATTATACATGTGTTAGTGGAAGAATTTCAAACTCTTGACAGAAATAATTCCGACAGACTGACGAAGGAATTGAAGTAAAGAATGTTATTTTCTAAGTATCGAAAATACTAATAAGAAAGTGTACATGTCAACGAAAAGATAGATTGACAGACAGGCTTTTTGACGAAATGCATGGGAGGATTGTCAAAGATATGGAAAGAGAAAAAATGACTAAGTCGCAAAATCGACAATATAGTCAAGATAAGTTGTCAAGCAGTTAATCCCGTCAAAGACAAGCCAGTTGACACGGAGAGGTTCAAGACATTCAACAGATATTGGAATTGTATTGACAAGCAGTTTAAATGTAGAGCCTAAGAAAACTGCTAAGGACATGTGACAGTCATTTAGATAGGAAGTTACTACTAGGTAGTTATTTTGTTTGTCTGTAAATACTAGTTATTACCATGTAATAAAGGAGGTTACTTGATACACATCCTACACATCTATCACACAGAAGATTGACAGATTACATTCAAGTATTCCCTCCATCCTTCTTATTTCAATATTATGGCAAAATTCAATGTCATTTTCATCCTTTTTGTTCAAGTTCTTTACTTGTTCCTTTTAATTTCCAGTATTTCTCTCAAGTTCGTCTTTTAAGTTTATTTTATTTCTTGTAAGTGGTGTCATTTAGATATTTCTTTACTTAACTTTCCTTTCAAGCTCCAGTTTTCTTTTCATTATAAACTTAGTACGATTAGGAAGTTATTTTCTATTAAATAACTATCATTCTTTTTAAACTTCAAACTTATCTTTTCAAACTCAAGCAGTTTTATTGTCAACTTTCATTATTGACAGTATTCTACACATCTCTTTCAAACTTACATATTTATTTCGACACTAAGTCCTACCAGTAATTCCTAATTTGGCTACTTTGTCAAATTCATACTTGGCAGTTAATTCATACATACATTCTGACGAGACTACCGCATAACTCATAGGCCCCACACTCGTCTGATCTATAATTATTTGTCACGAAGGAATTTTTGGACACCAACCAAAAACCAACGTTAACAAATTGGCACGCCCGGTGGGACGAGTTTAGAGTAACTCATACCGTGTCATGAATTTGACATACAAATTTATTTGTATGCGTCTACAGAGTGGAAAGGTGGTTCAAACATCATCTATTTCCCAAAACTCTGAATTTGAGTAGTGCAAGTGATGCAGGCGTAGTAGGCACTAACGCCACTACGCCAATGGTTTATGCTATTGCACCAGTTGACAATATTCCTGCAACTAGGGCTAACGCTACTAATGCAGGGATTAATAGCACCAATAGTTTAGGTGAGAGAAGAGGCGTTTCTTACGCTCAGGTTGTCAATAGACTTGACGAAGTTGGCCAAGGAACACTCCCGTCACCAACTTCCCCGGTTACAATCCACCAACTACCGGATTGTCTCCACGAAGCGTTGTGAATTCAAACCCAAGAGGGACTACGCAACCTCTGTCACAACCTTTGTATGGGATGCCTTATGGTTCGACCGCTGTCAATCCAAATACCCCATTTTTATACATAGCATATCCAAATGGAATTACGATGGCTACTCATGCATCTGGACAGGCAGGACCATCGGCTGGGGGGCAAATTCCCAGTCATGCGAATGGGATAACAGGGTCAATGGTAGTAACCCATTCTCAACAAGAACAACCAGTAGTAAGGCCATATATATCCCCACCAAGACAACCCCCGCAAAATATTGTTGGTCTGTCAGAGGCTACACTAGCCAATGTTCGACAACAAATTGACTCTAGTAACCATGAAATTGTGAATACAATTACTCAACAAATGATTACATTCATTACGCCGTTAAACGAAAACACTAATAATGCATGCTTGACATTGACAAATGAGATACGTAGAGTTAAATAGAGACTTGGGCGTTGTAGCCCCGGATGATAACCAAAATACCAATAGAAATCTCAATAGAAATGTCAATAGGAATAATCAACCACGAGTTGAACAACCGCAAGTTATACAACTTGCGGATCCGAACAAGATGACGAACTCACATACCCCATCGTCGGATTCCTTTAGGACGTGGAAATGTACATATTCTACAACCAAAGGAATACGAAGATTTTGTCATAAACCAGGGTGCTTTTGGAGCGTTTCGTCAAAACGTTCTAAATCAAAATGTCAATCAAGTCGTCGAGCAAGCATTGAATAGGTTTGGTTTTAACATAGGTTATGCCAATCAACCATTTTTTGCATCGGCATTTCCTGATTGGATCCAACAGTAAATGCCTCGAGGATACAAAATACCCAAGTTGTCAAAATTCTCAAGAGAAAGTGGAGAGTCGATCAATGAGAACATTGCCCGATATACAATCGAGTTGGGAGATTTGGCTTTAGAAGAGGGACTAAAGATGAAGTTCTTTCCTAGTTCGTTGACTAAGAATGCTTTTTCTTGATTTTCAACCTCGAGTCCTAATTCCGGACATCTCCTGGAATCAATTTAGAGGGATTTTTCATGATCAATTCTTTAGGGGCGTGATAGTGTGATTTTACATCATATTTTATGTACACTTTTGCATGCATTTTTCATATAGATTAGGCATTCTTTATTTGATTTTAGTTAGATTTTCCCTTGGAACGGGTGAAGCGGTTTCTTGGTGTTGTTTCTACAGAATTAATGTAAGAATGATCAAAATCGGGTCATGATGTAGCCTGGATGAAACAGAGCTGGAAAAGTGAAGAATATAAGCCAAACAGAGCCTATCACGACCTGGCCGTGATGACCATCACCACCGTGATCAGCGAGCGAGAAGGCAAAAGTCGGAGGCGTCACGCCCTAGCCGTGACAGACCGGAAATTTAAGTTTCGCGTCGTGAACATCGGCCGCCCAGCGAGTGCGTGAAAACCAGACCACGGTTATAAGTTGTTTAAGGCAGAATTGGAAGGGACTCTTGGAGATATTGGAGGCTACGAGTTTGGAAACCAAAAAGGCTCTTGGAACTAGAGGCAGCTTTTGGAGGATTTCCCCCATGGAATCCCTTCTCTCCTTCATCTATGTTTCTTTGGTTGTGGATATTATTATGAGTAGCTAAACCTCCATGGTTGGGGTTAGGGTAACTATGTCCAATTCTCATGTATTTGATTTAATCTTGCAATACAGTTTCTGCTTTGTTATTGAGTGGTTGATTTCTGTACTTAATGCTTGTTGTGGCTAGCACCCCCATGACTCGATTTGTGTTTTAATATGCAATTGGAAAATTCGTGTTGAAATCGGAATTGAGATTAATCACCTAGTAAATCTGGTATCTAGGAATGGAACTAGGTTTATTAGCAATTGTGTAATCCCTAAGCTTACTGCAAATTCATTAATCTAGGCCACCTAAGGAATTAGGGTCTATTAGTGGATTTAGGCTCTTGTCATCCGAGGAATCGGGACTTGAGTAATTTAGTGGTTTGATTGTCATAACTGAAGTAGAAATTGTTTGTGAGTTGTTTCATTGCATGAGGATGAAGTTTAGTGAACCTAACCCCAGCTACTTTTATCATATTTGAAAACCTTCTTTTATTGCTTTCCAAGTATTTGAGAAAATTACAAAAAGAGTTTGTTTTTCTTATTTTGTTAACTTTAACTTTTGTTAGCATAGAACTCTCTTCAATCCAAGAATCGCTTAGATAGTAATTAAATTGGTACGTGCTAGTACTTGTTGCAGTCCCCGTGGATACGATAACCGGTCTTACCACCGATTACTTGCACGACCGGGTATACTTGCCAGATTCGTCAATAAGTTTTTGGCACCGTTGTCGGGGACTATATTTCAATATTACCATATCCATTTTGGTTACTAATTTAAGCACAAAATTTTTCTGTTTAAAATTTTTCCTTGTTTTTTTTATTTTAACTGTTTGCTGTCAATTTTTTTTTATTTTGTTTTTGCTGTCATTTTTCTAGTGTGTCTGCTGTTGTGTGCTAACCTTTGCTACTAACAATCTTGTTTGCTAGACTGTTTTTGTATGCAAGGTACTATTCACTGACCAACTCCTATACGATCTAGAAATTGAAAGAACAAATTAGGAAGAATAGGAAGCAAGCAAGACAGCAGAATTTGTTAAGACAACAAGGAGAAGAACAAGAGACTTCCATCTCTCAGGTTACTCAAGAAGAACTCAAGATGGCAGGGAATGGTGAAGATACTCCACCACCACGGAGGACACTTGGTGACTATTCCAATACAAATTTCAACCGGCATGTCACTAGTATAGTGAGACCTCCGGTGAACTCCAACAATTTTGAACTCAAGCCAAATCTCATCAACATGGATTCACAAAATCAGTTTGCTGGGTTGGAGAAGGAAGATCCTAACAGTCATATTTCTACTTTCCTGGAGTTGTGCGATACAGTGAAGATAAATGGTGCCTCTGATGATGCAATTCGTCTGAGATTGTTCCCTTTTTCTTTAAGAGATAGAGCCAAGTCATGGCTCCAATCACAACCAAGGGGGAGCTTCACTACATGGGACAACTTAGAAGCAAAGTTTTTGGCAAGGTTCTTCCCCACATCAAGATTTGTAAAGGCAAGGGTGACATCATGAGCTTTGCTCAACAAGAAGGTGAGACTCTGCATGACGCCTGGGAAAGGTTTAAGGAATTGCTTAGGAGATGCCCAAATCATGGTTTTGATGATCTTACTCAGATGCAAACATTCTGTAATGGATTGAGGCCATCAACCAGGTACATGTTGGATGCCTCAGCTGGAGGTTCAATGAATACAAAAGACAGCAGAGGAAGCCCTGACTTTGATAGAAGCAATGGCCTCTAATGATTACTTGATGCATCATGATCGGGGTCCCACACAAAGAAGGGAGTGTTGGAGTTAGATTCACAAACCGCATTGTTGGCTCAGAACAAGATCATGACACAACAATTGGAGTCTCTTGCAAACAACTAGCTCAACTCCCACAACAACTCCAAACCTGTTCAAGGGACGACCATGCCACACCAACAGTCGAGATGTGATTTTTGTGGAGGTGATCATGAGAATGGAATATGTGAGGCACCACCTAGTTCCCATGAAGAAGCCAATTATATGGGAACTATGGGCGACAAGGCAACAACCAAGGGTGGAGGAATCAACCAAATTTTGGTTGGAATCAAGATCTGCGCAAACAAGCAAGCCTCCTCCCTACACAAACCGCTTCAAGACCGGGTTTTTATTTTGGAGAACACTCTTAATCGGGTTCATGCAGATTGTCCATGACGAACTCAGAAAAATACCGATGCTTCTATAAAGAACGGAGGTTCAAGTTGGCCAAAGTGCAAAGCACCCAGCGAGCAAACTAGCAGCGGTTTTTCCGTAACACTCAAACTAATCCGAAGGAGCATTGCAATGCTATTGTTTTGAGGAGTGGAAAAAGTATTGAGAATGTGGGCGGTGAGCCTTTGGTGAAAGAATCGGCAAGTTGATGGGAAAACGAGAATTGAG
This sequence comes from Sophora flavescens, assembly GCA_030762895.1. Lineage (NCBI taxonomy): Eukaryota > Viridiplantae > Streptophyta > Magnoliopsida > Fabales > Fabaceae > Sophora > Sophora flavescens. The sequence continues at coordinate 18,994 of JAUPTC010001069.1, forward strand.
TGATGAGGAAAAAGGAGGAAAAAGGCAAAAAGGTTGTAGTTGAGGAAGAAGAAAAAGCCAGTGAACAAGACAAGAGGGAGAAGCTAGTAGATGAGAATTCAATTTTGAGGAAGGCTAAAAGTCAGCTTTTGAAAGATTGGGACAAGCCTCAAGTGATTCCCTCTTATGTGAAGTTGCCATACCCTCATTTGACCAAGAAAAAGGAGAAAGAAGAACAATTTACCAAGTTTCTTGACATTTTCAAGAGGCTACGGATCAACATACCCTTTGTTGAAGCACCTGGAACAGATGCCCATTATGCAAAATTCATGAAGGAACTGCTCACGAAGAAAAAGAAAAGATTAAAGAAGGCGAAACTATTGCCTTAACCGAGGGAGTGCAGTGTGATACTTCAAAGGAAGCTACCTCCGAGGTTGAAAGATCCTAGGAGTTTTACAATCCCTTGCACTATTGGGAGTGTTGCTATCAAAAAGCCTTATGTGATTTGGGGAGCGAGTATCAATTTGATGCCGCTCTCCATTTTAAACAAGCTTCGAGGTGGAGAGGTGAAACCAACCGGGATGGCATTCTGATTAGTTTGGCAGATCAATCAAGCATCCTTATGGTATCTTGGAAGATGTTCCGGTAAAGGTGGATAAGTTTATCTTCCCCCTCGGACTTTGTGGTTTTAGACATGGAGGAGGATGGAGAAGTTCCGCTCATCTTGGGGAGACCTTTTCCGGCAATCAAGGAAGCTTTGATAGATGTGGAAAAAGGCTAGATTGCAATTCAGTGCAAGATGAAACAGTCACTTTCAATGTATTGGAAGCTATGCATCGCAAGAGCGATGAAGAGGAGTGTTTCCGCATGGACATGGTGGATACAATAGATAAGGAAGTCATTGCACATCAACACCACCCTCTACTCCATAGAAAGGAAAAGCACAACACGAAAGCAACTCAAGCTCTGCAAGACAAATGATGTATCAGTAGGTGAGAAGTTGGCTCCGCTCATGTTGTGAAAGCAGAATCCTCCGCGGGAAGGAGTAAGAAAAAGGGCAAGAGGCCCAGTGAAAGGGCAAAAGGGAAGCACAAGGTTGGCCCTATAAGCAAAATCAGCTCTTTACAGAGTTCCATGGAAGAAAAGTGCTCTTGAACTTATATGCCCGTAGCCCCGGCTAATTGAAAAAGCCCGTCGAGCTAGTTGACGTTAAGAAGCGCTTATTGGGAGGCAACCATCTTTAACTCTTCTCTTTAGTTATTTTCATTTGCTTAATAATTTTGTTTGATTTTAACCTCTTGAATAATTTGAGAAGCTCGAAGAGGAAAAATAATTTCAAGTGTTTGAGGGTAATAGGAAGGAGGGAAGAGCGAAGAAGATAAGAAAAGCAAAGTCAACACCCGCTACCGCCTCGTGAAATCGCTCCAATTTTTTTGTTTTATTTTAATTTTTCTTCCCCTCTCTCCATCTTGATTGTTTACATTGGACAATGTAAATTTTTAAGCTGGGGGTAGGGGTATTTTGCATTTGCATTTTGCATGTTGCATTCATATAGTTTTGCATGATAGCTTTGCATGATCACATGATTAGATTGCCCTTGCTTAGATTTTTGCATCCAATTGTGAGAACTAAGTGCCAATAATTTGTGATAGTGAAATGTTGAACCCAATTTGTTATTCTTGTGATATGGCTGAAAATGAAAATGCTTGAGATAATCATGATAGTTGATAATTAGCATATGGTTCGAGGATTTGTGTTTTTCATTGATTCCAACTACTAAATGTGAGATTTTGAGCCAAAGGGGTACTCACAAAAATTCTACCCCATTCTTTGTGTTAGAGTGTTATTCCTCTTGGTTTGCTTTCTCTAGAACTTGACTTGAGACCATTTTGAAGCTTAAAATTTTTTTGAAAACATTTTTGAAAATGATTGAGGCAATAGGTATTTTTTTGGCCTTTTGAGCTTTGATTGTTGAAATTCTCCCCCTTAGTTGCCCAAATTTTGAGCCCGAAAGAAAATACTTTCTTCGTACCCTGAAATGTTTTGATAAATATGTTTGATAAGGGACCTTCTAAAGTATTACAAAAAGGTGAAAAAGGTAGTTGGAAAAAATTTTGGGAAAAGAATCAAAAAAATAATTTCTGGAGTTGAAAAAATCTCCCTCTCTAAATAAATGAAAAGAAAAGAAAAGAAAAAATAAAAATAAATAGAGAAGGGGATGACAAAAAGAAAAGTGAGAAATAAAAGAAAAAGAAAGAAAAGAAAGTTGGAAAAATAAATCAAAAACCCAAGAAGGTATTTTAGAAGGTGTCATGTGTTGAAATGTTTGATACTTGGTATAGCCTTTTGAAATGTCCTTTTCTTGTTATCCCCACCTAACGATTAATCCCATGGCCCCGTTACAACCAAGTGAAAGACCTCTTGATTCTAAATTGTTTTCATTAATAAAGTAGAGATTTGGTTGATAGTCAAGCCTATGGTAGGATTCATTCCTTGAGGAAAATTGAGTGGAATGTCTTATTTCCCTTAAACACTGGAGTGAGGTGAGAAAAGAGAGCCAAGCAAATGAACAAGCTTGGGGTGAGCTTCAGTGAGAAAGAGTGCTCAAGTCATAAGAACATGATTCTAAGGAACCTAAGCCTCTAATTGGACTTGAATTGATTGTCTCTACGAATTGTTTGAATTGCCTATTGCTTGAATCATTGGCCAAGGTTCTTGGTTCACTATCAATGTTCTGTTTATTCTTCTGGCCTTAGTGATTGCTTCGAGGACAAGCAATTGAATAAGCTTGGGGTGATTTGATAGTGTGATTTTACATCATATTTTCTGTACACTTTTGCATGCATTTTCAATAGATTAGGCATTCTTTATTTGATTTTAGTTAGATTTTTTCCCTGGAGCAGGTGAAGCGGTTTCTTGGTGTTGTTTTGCGGGAATTAATGTAAAATGATCAAAATCAGTCATGATGGAGCCTGGATGAAACAGAAGTGGGAAAAGAAGAATATAAGCCAAACAGAGCCTATCACTATGGGGTGGTGACCATCAATGCTAGTGATCAGCAGAAGCGGAAGGCAAAAGTCGAGGCCGTCACGCCCTAGCCGTGATGGAGACATCACGCCGGGACAGGTCGGAAATTTAATTTTGGGTCGCGAACATCGCGACGCCCAAGAGTGCGCAGCGAACCACTGTTATAAGTTGTTTGGCGCAAGTGGAAAGGACTCTTCGAGAGAGTGAAGCTACGAGTTTGGAAACCAAAAGGCTCTTGGGAACCAGAGGCATCTTCTCGAGGATTGCCCCATGGAATCCCTTCTCTCCTTCATCTATGTTTCTTTGGTTGTGGATATTATTAGAGAACTAAACCTCCATGGTTGGAGTTAGAGGGTAACTATGTCTCCAATTCTCATGTATTTGATTTAATCTTGCAATACGATTTCTGCTTTGTTATTGAGTGGTTGATTTAGTACTTAATGCTTGTTGTGGCTAGCACCCCCATGACTCGATTTGTGTTTTAATATGCAATTGGAAAAATCGTGTTTAACCTCGGAATTGAGATTAATCACCTAGTAAATCTGGTATCTAGGAATGGAACTAGTTTATTAGCAATTGTGTAATCCTGCTATCATAGCAAAATTCATTAATCTAGGCCACCTAAGGAATTAGGGTCTATTAGTGGATTTAGGCTCTTGTCATCAGAGGAATCAGACTTGAGTAATTTAGTGGATTGATTGTCATAATCGAAGTGAGAACTTTTGTGAGTTGTTTCATGTATGAGGATGAAGTTTAGTGAACCTAACCCCATCTACTTTTATCATATTTGAAAACCTTCTTTTATCCTTTCCACGCATTTGAAAAAATTACAAAAGAGTTTGTTTTTCTTATTTTGTTAACTTTAACTTTGTTAGCATAGAACTCTCTTCAATGCAAAGAATCGCTTAGATAGAATTGAATTGGTACGTGCTTAGTACTTGTTGCACTCTTTGGATATGATAACCGGTCTTACCATAGTATTACTTGCACGACCGGGTATACTTGCGGTCTGCAATCATAATGACCTAAAGATAGGATTGATGAGACTTACTTGGCATTAAAAGGATGAATAATGGTCCGTGATGACTACCTTGCCCGATTCCGTCAAATGAGGAGTCGTTGCTTCCCTCTATCCCCGATGCGAGATAGTAAAGATTGTTGGGAGTCTAGATTATCAAATTAGGAAGAAATTGGTCAACCAACATCTAATTGATCTTACTCATTAGGAGATAAAATCCCGAAAAATTGAACAATTGAAATGAAAAGTTTTCAATCGGAAGAATTCCTCAAAGCAAAAAGATTAACTGTGGGATGTAATGAACTGATGAGAAGTTAAACGATCCTGAGGAATATGAGGTAGATTACCGTTGAATTAAAAAATGGTCCACCCTACGTATGCCAAGCTTGAAACCTGAGGCCAAAAAGAATTCATTTCATTAACAAAGAAAGTGTATACATTTGATGTGACCAAGGTCATCGAATATTTGACATATTACTCAAAGATAAGTAGTTAAAATTTTCGGATGACCATAGGCTTTTGAAGGCCCAGGGATTAAGGATCTGGAATCTGTAAGTATCATAATACTTTTGGTCATCTAACTAGTGATTGTATGCATTTCTGTGGGACATTATTCATAAAGGTTTGGAAGGGAAGACTAAAATTTTGTGACAAGAAACCAACATGAAGGTTGTACAGAACCGCTTGGTCCCGGGTTAACAAGACAGACCGGCAAGTCCTGTGGGAATAGCATGGTCAATATCGTAGCTGGGCAAAATATCCAGATGGATCCTGATTCATTTGATATTTATCCAAAGTCGGGAGAACCTCTTATCCATCTATGACACGCAAGAAATCAGTAGCATACAAAGTTTGCCCAAGACAAAAAAACATTTTATGACGAAGCAGAGAGACGAGAAGGTCGAAGGCGTGAAAACATCATCTCATCGCCACAAGACAGAATCGAGTCCCTCAGAATGGTAAAAGCTAAGGTAGATTTTCACACTCAGCATCATGTTTGGTCTAACAATGTACGCAGTATGTCACTTATTGATGTTAAACAGTGCAAATAACAAAACAACACATGTATCGAGCAAGACCTGCACAACACCACACCGGAGGTTGGCCAAAGAGCCAATCAGAGATCGATGAAACAACAAATGTTTCGGTGCGCGATTCAATTACAAGACTAGAAACCCCGTCCAATGTAATGATGGATCAATGGGAAAGAATTTCGCCACGACTCGTTATCCGAAAGTTACGGAGCTAAACGGGTCAAAAACAAGTTCAAGACCACAATCCACCCTTTTCGAATGAGGATTACACAAAGGGCCACCTAGCTCGAGAATGCTCGGATGCAGACCTCGCTTATCAGGACCATCAACTCATAAGCCATTTCTAAGAGCCAAAAGGGGAGGTTGCAAAGGTCTTGGCGAGATCAAAAGAAGAAGCTTGCCGAGGCGAGAGGTGTCCCTGTTGAGATGCCTTTGCAAATCTGTAGTTGTTTGGTTGCAATGGTGACAACGTAAGTGACAAGAAGTGATGTCAAAATGAATAGCGTGATGTAGGCTCACCCAATGAAGATTGATATGAGGGTGCTCGTTATTCAAAATAAGTCAAACAAGTCCATACCAGGTGTCCGTAGCAGAGAAAAAGAAGGACTTAGAAATGTCGCCACCGCCAACAAAATCCACGGGCAAATGGCGATTGATTGGTAGACATAGAAAGGTAGCAGAGGTTGAGAAAAGTTCGAGGCGAGGATGCAAGATCATCAGTTGGCAACATTCAAACCCGATGTGATTTGACAAGGAGGAATTGTCTTTTGATGCTGTCATTCAGGCATTAAACGATCCAAATGATGATATTAACATCAGCGGAGCATGGACATGGATAGCCAAAATGAAGATCGAACCCCGATATCATCAAGGCACCGATAATTGTGGTGCAGGGATAGCCTCTTTTCAAAAGTGATCAGGACGATGACAATGATTTGAAAAGAAATCATGGAAGAACCAGGAAGTGCATTCCTGGACAAGGATCACAGAATGAAATCATCCTGGAACCAGGAATGAGGATGAATATAGGATTGATTTCCCATTTCAAAGCGGATATTAAGGATATCTTGAATGGGATTTTCAGCATGAGATATGGGTTGAAAATGCAAATCCAGATGATTTTTTGGATGTAGGTCAAAGAGAATTTGGTCACCGTATTCGACAATATAGCCCAATTAGAAAAGCCCCACTCGATGAACAAAGAAATCATTTAAGGCCATTGCATGTAAAGGCTATAATTGATGGAGACCCCCTACAGATTCTAATTGATGGGGGAGTTTGTCAATTTTGACATTGTTACGTGGTAATTCCAACAAATCAAGTTACAACTTATTACTTGGCAGATTGGATTCACACTGTAGAGCAATTCCTTGACAGACATCGAAAATAATCTTGTGGAATGAGCAAGATCAGGAGATCATTCAAGTAGACGATAGCGCGTGTTATGCCCAGCAATCACATCGTGATTTCAAATTATACTCGCAAAACCTCACCTGTGACTCTCAACGAAGGAGTAATTGACAAAGATGCATTAAAGCAAGTCTTCTCAGTCATTGGCATAAAGATAAAGGAGGCCTGCAATTCTCTATCCAATTCACAATGAGCCATAAAGCACACTGGGAGAAGATTGCCGGGCCTATATGGTCTACTGCAGAGTACATCCAGTGCGTGGGCGGATTTATATCATTATGATGGTCCTTGGGTTTTTTTGAAAAGGAGCGAAAGGTTAAAAAACGTTGAAGTAGAAGATCCTCTGGAAGAAATAAATTTAGAACGGAAGAAAAGAAAAGGCCCATTTTTGTCGCCGGTGTTTTACTGGGATTACAAACACAAACTTGTCAAATTAAGCATAATATAAAGATTCTTTGCATGGGACTAGATGAAATGCTCGGTTTAAACAAGAGATCTGTTGAACACGGCTGCCACTTAGGGAGGATTACAAGCATCAAACAGAAGTAGAAGGTTTGCTCAAGAGGCGAAAAAAATCAAGAGGGAGTCAAAGACCGTTAAAGCGAAGTTCATTCGAACAACCGTGTATGTCGATCTATTTCCCCAATGTAGTTCTATCATTAAAAGAATGGCAAAATGAGGGTATGCAGACTTTAGAAATTTAAAATGGCTACCCCCAAAGATGAGTATCCGATGCCAACAACCGCCATGCTTGTCGACTCAGCATCATGAAATGAAAATTTGAGTGGCAGGGATGTCACGGCAGTTATAATCAAATCTTTATAGTCAAGAAGATGGTCAAAGACTGCTTCAGTTGTCCAAGGAGCAATTGGGACATATGAATGGTGTCATGCCTTTCGGTTTAAAGAATGTAGAGCACCTATCAACGAGCAATGAACACGATTTTCTATGATGTGATTGGAAAGTCCATAGAATATATATTGATGACGTGGTTGTCAAATCCAAAACCAAAGATGACCACTGGATCCCCCAAGCAAGGGTTTGAAAGGATGACGAAGCACAACCTCAAAATGAACCCAGGAGTGTAGCTTAGTGTCGTCACCACAAATTCTTGGCTTCTAGTTCCAAAAAAAGAATCGAGGTGAGAAAAAGTCAAGTAAAGCGTTGGGAAGCCAAACCGATGCATAAAAGGAACTCACGTCCTTCCTAGGAAAGGTTAACTTTCTAAGAAGGTTTATATCAAATCAAGCGGGAAGAACAAGAGTATTTGCACCGCTGGTCAAGTTGAAATCGAGCAAAGCTTATATGGGAGCCTTTGTCACAAGAGGCTTTTGACCGATCAAGCAATACTTAATAATCCATTCAATATGATGCCCGTAGTGCCTTTGTCAGACGTTGAGCTGTACATATCAACGTCAAGACACTATAGGATGTCCATTGGCCGATGATGATGATGATAATGTTGAAAGTGGTAGTATATTATCTAAGCAAAGTCATCAATGATGCAGAAAGATATAGTGCAGAGAAGTTATGTCTAGCATTGTATTTTTTCTTGTACAAAACTTAAATATTATATGATGCCATGTAATGTATCCTTATTTCCAAACCGATGTTATAAAGTATATGTTGTTAAAACCAGCCTTAATGGACGATTGGTAAATGGACCATTGCTTTATCAATATTCTTTGCACACGTACCATCTAAAGTCACAAAGGACAGTAGTAGCTGACTTGGTAGAACATCCAGATTGGACGTGCCGAAATAAATGTTGTCAATTTACAAACTGAAACTCTACTTTGACTGAGGATCAAGGCATCAAGGAGGAGTGAGTAGGAATCTTAATCGTGACTCCACAAGTGAACTCCTACTAAGTTCATGTTTGAACTTTATATCCATATTCAACAATGAAGCTTAATATGAAGCTTTGATTGTTCGGATCGAGAGATACTAATAGAAATAAAAGCCGAAATGTGCATATCTTTGGGGATTCTCAATTCGTTATCAAACAACTTACTCAAGAATACACGTGTGTCAACTAGCAACTTGACCAAATATTGTATCATAGCTAGTAAGTTAATAGAAAAATTAATGACGTAATTGTCAAATATATTCCCGTAAATTTGAATCAAAGAGGCTAATGAGTTGGCTCAAATAGCCCCAGGATACAAGATATCTCAAAAGACTTTGTCAGGACTAATGGAAATCGGAGAATTGTTGGATCCATTAGAAAGAAAGAGATATGCTCATTAATGATGTAATTTTACCTAATGACCGGAGGTGGTCAATAATTGCATATTTGGAAAATCCAAGTCAGAATGTAGATAGGAAAATGAAATACAAAGCATTGAATTACACAATGCAAGGAGGACTCTTATATAGAAGGTCGCTCGGACTCTACACAAGTGCCAGTAGAGCAAGATGTTTACTCTGCTCTGTCAAGTCCATGAGGGAATATATGGAGCCCATCAAAGTGGGAGATAAATGAAATGGGTTCTTCTACGAAGTCTATATTATTAACAACTATGATTAAAGATTATATTTTGTTTGCCAAGTCTGTGTGAACAATGTCAAAACATGGCCATATACAAAATGTCTCACAGAGAATTCATTCCATTGTCATGCCTTGGCCGTTCCGAGGATGGGCTTTGGATTCCAATGGCCAAATACATCCTTCTTCATCAAAGGACATCAATTCATTTTAGTTGTAGTTGATTATTTTATCAAATGGGTGAAGAAGCTTGCCTTAAAGTAGTCACCCAACAAGACGTAATTGATTTATTGAAAATCACATTATTTGGCTACAAAACACCCCAAACTTTGACAATGGACTCAAGTATGCCGACTCACCAACAAGAGAGTAGAACACGTCGGTTCTAGGTATATAAAGATGTCTCACATCTACACTATACCATGTGCAAAGTTAAAGACAGTTGAGACTAAGGAATAAGACTCGCTGCTAGTCTGATTTAAAACACGTGGGACGAAACCCAAGAACTGGCATAATACCATCAAATAATGTGGGCATATAGAAATTCACCCAAAAGCTAATTCAGAACTTCACCATATCACTAACCATGGACACAATCCCGTATGAGATGTCGAAGTCAATCTTTAGCCACTCAGTCCGAAAATGACTTGCTTGCCAACCAATATTGGAACAATTTGGACCGAATTCGAACAGAGCTAAGTGATGAAAGATTGACGTTAGAAAATCTGATCCGGATGTAATGAAAGTAACGTGCAAAGTTCTATGATTGTCGAAATAAGTTCCAAACCACTGCGGTAGATGATCCAGTGTGGAAAGTCAATCGACCGAATGTATAAAAAAGTTGTCAAAGAATACGGAAAATGGTCACCAAAACAAGCTCCATTTAGAGTTGATAAAGCGATTTTCCCTCGAAATGCTTAGCACCTGTCAGCTGATATTGGTTTGAAAGCGATTCAATTAACGGCTAAGTATTAGAAAAAGTATGTTTCTAATGATGCTAGAAGTAAAAATTGACAAAGAAATGAGACACAACATAAGTATTTTATTCATTGATTTGGAAATACAATTTTACATTGTCATAAAAGTACATCCCACAACTTAAGCCAACTTATTCCTTCAGGAGAGGACGGAACTCCACTGACAAGTACACACAAGATGTAGTCTAAACAGAGAATTCAAAAGATGTTAAAAAGATGTTCAGGCTGATAATACAAAAAAAAATGCCAACTAAACCAAGACTCAGAATTTCTCGATTTCTTCCCAAGCCTTCTCCGTAGCCTCCTGGCACTTCCTGGACTGGGATATTTACCGAATGCTATTAGAATGTCGACAGCTGTCTCCGGCAGCTACTCCCAACTTTTTAGATTCTGCAGAATTTGATTGACCTTTTATTTGCCAGTCGTCGTACATAGTTTGTGCAAGTCGAGGCTTTTTTCTTAGTTCGAAAGCAAGCAACTTCTAAGCGAAGAATCACTTTGTTCATCGCTGTCGTTTTTTTGACGTTGTCAGAATGACATCAATCTTCGTTTCTTCGTGGCCTTCATGGTGCGTAGAGTCCCCAACATATTGTCCCTCGCTGATTTCTTC
>JAUPTC010001070.1:0-7500 GCA_030762895.1 Sophora flavescens
AGGTGTATCATTTTTGTACATCTGTGTATTGTCATATTTTTCAAAACAATACACTGATACACATGGGTACAACGCATGTGTACGAATTTTAGTTCCAGACCCGAGAGCTCACTTTTGTGTACACAGGTGTACAACACATGTGTACAACCTTTCAACTTTGAACCCGAGAGCACGTATTCATGTACACAGGTGTACAACACATGTGTACAGGCAAATTTTCTTTTGTTTTTAAAACCCAACTTTTCATACACATGTGTATGATGCCTGTGTACAGAAAGGTTCTTTCTATAATTTGAAATTTAGCTTTACATTCACATGTGTACAACAAACTGTATTTCTTTCTCAATTAATCAATTTTTGAAAAACCTTTCTTTTGAAAAACTATTTTGTTTATCCTTTGTAAAAATTAGTTTCTTCTTAAATTTAAGTGCTTCACCTAAGAAATCAAATGTGCTATTTTTACAATAGCATCTAAAGTATAAGATATTCATTGCTTGATGCTTTAGTACTTGTCCATTTCTTTGTGTCCTTGGTCTTCCATCCTTTAATCCATGATTTTCCATTTCCTTGAGTGATCTTGCATACAACTTAACACACAATAAGTACATAGTCAAAATCAAAAATCTTATGCAAAATACACTTTGTTTGTCATACATCAAAACATGAATGAGGGCTTAGTCTTACAACTTTAGGATGAACACCGGTCTCTTGGGGCTTCGGCTTCGCTACGGAAGGCATCACCCAACACCACGTCCATCCACAACCAAGGTTGGGGAGCCGCACACCCACAGTCTCACCACACCATCGAGTACCCCACGAAATTGATAAATATCGAAAGCCAACATTTTTAAACACCAAAAACATCACGAGGATGATTTCTAATGCGCCTTCAGCCAATCTGGAGTTGGACACCCCTTCCAAGGCCACTTCAGGATGAACACCCATCTCTTGGTGCTTCGGCTTTGCCCCGAAAGGCATCACCTAACACCACGTCTATCAACAACTAAGGTCGAGGAGCCACGCACCCACAACCTCGCCACACCATCGAGTACCCCACAAAATTGATAAATATCGAAAGCCAACATTGTTAAAAACCAAAAACATCGCGAGGATCCCTTGCGATGCGCCTTCAGCCGATCTGGTGTTGGGCACCCCTAACAAGGCCACTCCAGGACGATCACCCGTCTCTTGGTGCTTTCACTCCACCCCGAAAGGCATCACCTAACACCACGTGCATCCACAACCAGGGTCGAGGAGCCGGGCACCCCCAACCTCGTCATACCATCGAGAACCCCACGAAATTGATAAATATCGAAAGACAACATTTTTAAAAACAAAAAAACATCGCGAGGATCCTTTCCGATGCACCTCAGCCTATCTGGTGTTGGGCACCCCTAACAAGGCCACTTCAGGACGATCACCCATCTCTTGGTGCTTCAGCTCCACCCCAGAAGGCATCACCTAACACCACGTCCATCCACAACCAAGGTCGAGGAGTCGCGCACCCACAACCTCACCACACCATCGAGTGCCCCACAAAATTGATAAATATCGAAAGCCAACATTTTTAAAAACCAAAAACATCGCGAGGATCCCTTGCGATGCGCCTTTAGCCGATCTGGTGTTAGGCACCCCTAACAAGGCCACTCCAGGACGATCACCCGTCTCTTGGTGCTTCGGCTCCGCCCCGGAAGGCATCAACTAACACCACGTCCATCCACAACTAGGGTCGAGGAGCCGGGCACCCACAACCTCGTCACACCATCGAGTACCCCACCAAATTGTTAAATATCGAAAGCCAACATTTTTAAAAACCAACAGTAGCACGAGGATCCTTTCCGATGCGCCTTCAGTCAATCTGGTGTTTGAGCTCCCCCTCACAAGGAAACTTCAGGACGATCACCCGTCTCTTGGTGCTTCGGCTCCGCCTCGGAAGGCATCAACTAACACCACGTCCATCCACAACCAAGGTCGAGGAGCCGCACACCCACAACCTCGGCACACCATCGAGTACCCCACGAAATTGTTAAATATCGAAAGCCAACATTTTTAAAAACCAACAATTGCACGAGGATCCTTTCCGATGCGCCTTCAGCCGATCTGGTGTTTGAGCACCCCTTACAAGGCCACTTCACGACGATCACCGGTCCCTTGGTACTTCGGCTCCGCCCCGGAAGGCATCACCTAACACCACGTCCATCCACAACCAAGGTCGAGGAGTCGCGCACCCACAGCCTCGCCACACCATCGTGTACCCCACGGAATTGATAAATATCGAAAGCCAACATTTTTGAAAACCAACAATAGCACGAGGATCCTTTCCGATGCCCCTTCAGCCGATCTGGTGTTTGAGCACCCCTTACAAGGCCACTTCACGACGATCACTGGTCCCTTGGTACTTCAGCCCCACCCCGGAAGGCATCACCTAACACCACGTCCATCCACAACCAAGGTCGAGGAGCCGCGCACCCACAGCCTCGCCTCACCATCGTGTACCCCACGGAATTGATAAATATTGAAAGCCAACATTTTTGAAAACCAACAATAGCGCGAGGTTCCTTTCCGATGCGCCTTCAGCCGATCTGGTGTTTGAGCATCCCTTACAAGGCCACTTCAGGACGATCACCCGTCACTTGGTGCTTCGGCTTCGCCCCGGAAGGCATCACCTAACACCACGTCCATCCACAACCAAGGTCGAGGCGTACCCACAGCCTCGCCACACCATCGAGTACCCCACAAAAATTGATAAATATCGAAAGCCAACATTTTTAAAAAACAACAACATCGCGAGGATCCTTTCCGATGCACCTTTAGCCGATCTGGTGTTTGAGCACCCCTTACAAGGCCACTTCAAGACGATCGCCCATCTCTTGGTGCTTCGGCTCCGCCTCGGAAGGCATCATCACTTAACACCACGTCCATCCACAACCAAGGTCGAGGAGCGGCGCACCCACAACCTCACCACACCATTGAGTACCCCACAAAATTGATAAAATCGAAAGCCAACATTTTTAAAAATGAAATTGACAAAATTTCGAAAGCCAACATTTTTAAAACAGGTGCCAGCCAAATTATGAGGATCCTTTATGGCACGCCTTCAACCGATTTGGTGTTGAGGACCCCCACCTTGGTGACATCCGGACGATCACGCGTCCCTTCGTGTTGCGGATCTGCCCCGAAGGGCATAACTTAACACAACGTCCATCCACAACCAAGGTTGAGGAGCCACACCCATGAATCCTCAACACACCATGGAAAATCCCCACAAAAACGGTCCAATCTGATGCCCACATTTTTCTCCGCGCCCGCCTCCCGGTCCCGCCCTGGCCTCACCTCTCGGGCCTGCCCCGGGCCCACCCACGTAGTCGATCGTTCTGAAGATAACCTGATTGAGTCACCTACCATGCCGTGGGCAAGGTTGATGTGCAATGTTGGGGATCATTGCACGGGCGTTGGGGGGGGGGGGGGGGGGGGAGTGTGGACAATGGTGCACCAGGCTTGGCACTAGGTCTTTTTATAATTTTTCAAAGTGGAAAACTGAAACAATTCCCAAAAAATTGAAAATGGGTCTAGTCATCGAATTTTGAGCTGATTTTTTGCAGGCACACTACTTATAATATTCCCAAGGTTCTCACAAAGTTTCGTGGCATTTAATGAAGGCCGTGACTTTTTTTTTTCAACCGAAATCAAGGATATACGACAGTTCGACGACAAGGAACTTAGGTTACAAATTGAATTTTGACCTGAATTTTTGCAGGCACTCTTGCTATATTATTTCCAGCTTTACATATAAATCTCGTTGCATTTCATTGAGGAGTTGGAGTTTTGGGAACTTTTAGCCGAAATGTGATATACTAGCATACTTAAATATGTGGTGGACACTGGTTTACATGTTTGCTTTTCCACCACGCCTTCTAAAAAGTCTAGGGGGTCAGGGGAATGCTCTCAAGCTTGTATCACAACATTTGCCGATCGGTTCTCGGTGAATCTGCGACGTGTGCCGACCACTGTGGTCATGCACGATTCACGGGTGATGCAATGTAACACTTTCAACCTCGGTACACGTGTCACTAGCCACCCAAAATTAACCTCCATCTTCCGGCACCAACACCTTCAACTGGTCAGTGCCATGTGCACCATACCCTTGCAACCTCGGTTCCTATCCGCACCAACCAAGCGAAGTCAGGAATCTGGTGCTCCACACCGAGCCAAATCAGGAATCTGGTGCACCAGACGGAGCCAAGTCAAGAATCTGGTGCACCAGACCGAGCCAAATCATGAATCTGGTGCATCACACCGGGCCAAGTCAGGAATATGGTGCACCAGACCGAGCCAAGTCAGGAATCTGGTGCACCACACCGAGCCAAGTCATGAATCTGGGGTACCACACCGAGCCAAGTCAGGAATCAGTTGCACTAGACCGAGCCAAGTCAGGAATCTGGTGCACCGCACCGAGCCACGTCAGGAATCTGGTGCACCACACCGAGCCAAGTCAGGAATCTGGTGCACAGAGAACTGCACCATCGAAGCCAAGTCGGGAATCGTGCACCTAAGCAGAATCGGTGCACCACACCGAGGCAAGTCATGAATCTGGGGCACCACACCGAGCCAAGTCATGAATCTATTGCACCAGGCCGAGCCAAGTCAGGAATCTGGTGCACCACACCGAGCCAAGTCAGGAATCTGGTGCACCAGACCGAGCCAAGTCATGAATCTGGTGCACCACACTGGATCAAGTCATGAATCTGGTGCACCAGACGGAGCCAAACCATGAATCAGGTGCACCAGACCGGTGCTCTAGACCGCGCCAAGTCATGAATTTGGTGCACCACACCGAGCCAAATCAGGAATCTGGGGCACCAGACCGAGCCAAGTCTGGAATCTGGTGCACCACACCGAGCCAAATCATGAATCTAGTGCACCACACCGGATCAAGTCATGAATCTGGTGCATCAGACGGAGCCAAACCATGAATCAGGTGCACCAGACCGAGCCAAGTCATGAATCTGGTGCACCACACCGAGCCAAACCTTGAATCTGGTGCACCATACCCAGTCAAGTAAGAATCAGGGGTACCAGACCGAGCCAAACCCTGAATCTGGGGCACCACACCGAGCCAAACCATGAATCTGGTGCACCACACCGAGTCAAACCAAGAATTTGGTGCACCACACCGAGTCAAACCATGAATTTGGTGCACCAGACCGGGCCAAGTCATGAATCCGGTGCTCCAGACCGTGCCAAGTCATGAATCTGGTGCACCACATCGAGCCAAATCAGGAATCTGGTGCACTAGACCGAGCCAAGTCAGGAATCTGGTGCACCACACCGAGCCAAACCAGGAATCTGGTGCACCACACCGAGCCAAGTCAGGAATCTGGTGCACCAGACCGAACCAAGTCATGAATCTGGTGCACCACACCGAGCCAAGTCATGGATCTGGTGCACCACACTGGATCAAGTCATGAATCTGGTGCACCAGACGGAGCCAAACCATGAATCAGGTGCCCCAGACCTGTTCTCTAGACCGCGCCAAGTCATGAATCTGGTGCACCACACCGAGCCAAATCAGGAATCTAGGGCACCAGACCGAGCCAAGTCTGGAATCTGGTGCACCACACCGAGCCAAATCATGAATCTGGTGCACCATACCGGATCAAGTCATGAATCAGGTGCACCAGACGGAGCCAAACCATGAATCAGGTGCACCAGACCGAGCCAAGTCAGGAATCTGGTGCACAACACCAAGACAAACCATGAATCTGGTGCACCATACCCAGTCAAGTCGGGAATTAGGGGTACCAGACCGAGCCTAACCCTGAATCTGGTGCACCACACCGAGCCAAACCATGAATCTGGTGCACCACACCGAGCCAAATCATGAATCTGTTGCACCAGACCGGGTCAAGTCATGAATCCGGTGCTCCAGACCGTGCCATGTCATGAATATGGTGCACCACACAGAGCCAAGTAAGGAATCTGGTGCACCAGACCGAGCCAAGTCAGGAATCTGGTGCACCAGACCGAGCCAAGTCAGGAATCTGGTGCACCACACCGAGCCAAACCAGGAATCCGGTGCACCACACCGAGCCAAGTCAGGAATCTGGTGCACCAGACCGAGCCAAGTCATGAATCTGGTGCACCACACCGAGCCAAGTCTTGAATCTGGTGCACCACACCGAGCCAAATCATGAATCTGGTGCACCACAACGGATCAAGTCATGAATCTTGTGCACTAGACGGAGCCAAACCATGAATCAGGTGCACTAGACCGGTGCACCACACTGAGCCAAATCAGGAATCTGGTGCGCTAGACCAAGCCAAGTCTGGAATCTGGTGCACCACACCGAGCCAAATCATGAACCTGGTGCACCACACCAGATCAGGTCAGTAATCTGGTGCGCCACACTGAGTCAAACCATGAGTCTGGTGCACCAGACCGGGCCAAGTCATGAATCTGGTGCACCAGACCGAGCCAAGTCAGGAATCTGGTGCACCACACCGAGCCAAGTCAGGAATTTGGTGCACCACGCCGAGCCAAGTCAGGAATCTGGTGCACCATACTAGGCCAAGTCAGGAATCTGGTGCACCACACCGAGCCAACTCAGGAATCTGGTGCACCACACTGAGCCAAACCGTGAATCAGGTTGATTGGGGCTCGAATCTGCAAGTGTACGACTTCGTCGTCAAGTAATAAAAAGATCGAATCCACAGGGACCATGATCTTAAATAACCATCAATTATTAAATCAATTAAACTGGACTAGAAAAAGATTTGGAAAATATTTGGTTTTTAAAAGGTTAAATAATAAATCAAATATATAAAACACAATCAAACAAAATAGGAAAGTAAATCAAATAGGGGTTTTTGAAATTCAAAAGAGATTTCCAGGAATTGTGTTACCAACAAGACTGCTCATGTTACTAAATTGACTACCCCTCTTGTTAATCATTGAAATTTTCTTTGAAGGTGAATTTATCCTAAATAAGTTAGTGTGCCCTCTCGGGATACAAGAACCGTGCCTGATTAAACAAACCCCTACTCTCGTGGTAATTGAATTTAAATCGAACCCTTTAAGCTTTGTGACAATTCAGCGAACCCTCGAAGGACCACTTCTATCTCTCGTGATTTAAGTCCTAAGTTCAATCCCTATAGATCCAATACCTATGTTCACCGCTAGGACCCTCCTTAGAATATCTATGACATGCAAATAAGTGCGCACCAGATTCACAAGTAATTCATGCAATAGGAATCAAATCGAAAGCAAATTGAAATTAACAAGAAGCAAAACGCCAATTCATAACATAAAACAAATCTTGGGCATAACCCCAATTCCTAGAAATAAAAATAACTACTCAAGCATTGCCATGTTCATAGCAAGCTTGATTAACAAAAGCATAAAAGAAAACCTAAGAGAAGAGAAGAAATTGAGAAGAAGAGAAATCCTAATTTTTGCCTAAAGCAGCTGCCCAAGGGATCCCTATTTTCGAGCCTAATTGG
>JAUPTC010001070.1:20000-29534 GCA_030762895.1 Sophora flavescens
TGATTCAAGTAAAACAATTGAATGTGTCGAGAGTAATGGGGTGGATGAATTGATTGAAGAATTCCCAGACATTCTAACTTTTTCTGATTCATTTTCTTGTAATATATGTACTAACACTAACCTTTGTTTGGTGTGTGCTGAGATTTCTGCGTGTATAGCAGGTGAAAAATTTGTTAATGCAGTGGATGAAGACCTTGCAGGAGTTGAAGCAGCACCAGTAACCGCAACTAACTGTTTGCCACCTCCCCCTGAGGAGCCACCAGCTCTGGATTTTGCACCCTTGGATTTGGCACCATGGCCAGTCCAAGAGGTTGAAACCCACTTCTATTGGGGAGACTTTGTAGAGAAAGCGGTCGTCTGTGACCCGAAGGGGAGTGAGAAGTCCGCCGCACTGGGTGGAGTTATTATAATTGTCAAGTGCTCACCTCCGCATCAAAGCTGCAAGTTAGGGAGGCATGAAATGAATTTCAGTCCTTTGGCTACCATGTGGAACTTATGCTACAGGCAGTGGGATCCTGGTGGAACCGCCTCTGAATGAGCTTTTCTTAACCCTTTCTCCTTTTTAATTTTCTTTTGCTTTGCTTTATTTCTGTTTTGTTTTTAATAAGGCTCCTGAATAATTTGAGAAGCTCGGGAGTTGTGTTAAGTCTTGTGTTGGCAAGTTGATGGGATTTGATTAATTTTGCATAGATTGATGGCATAAGATGTGTTGACTGTTTTCCCCCTAAAATTTGAAAAAATGATCCCCATGAGATTGAAAACTGAACTTTGAGATTTTATTATGATGGCATGATTTATGATAAGTTTGGGGTGATAGGAAGCACACACTAGGGATAGAATCTCTTTCAAATAATTTGCAAAAAAATGTCCAGGTGAGGTTTTGAGCCTCCAACATGTTTTTAAACTGTGAGAAAATCACTTTTCAAGTTGCACTTTCCTGAATTTGCTTGAATCTCTTTTTGGTTTGCATGATTATGTGTTTGCTTCAAATGATTTAGGCATTTTCTTTGTAAATAGCTACTTAGTCTAAAATAACCATCCCTAATGCATGTTCCTTAGTTAGCCCCATTGAGCCTATTAGCCTGTTAATTCTTGATAACCTAATGTTATAAGCCCAAAAATCTGGAAAACCATGTTAACCCGATCTTAGGATTAGGAGAGCATGTAATCTTAGAATGGGTGCAAGAAATTAAGTTTGGGGTGGCTACAGTAAATGTGTTGTTGGGATTGAGAAAAAAAAAACAGAAATGAAAATGAAAAAAAAAGAGAAAAAAGAAAAAAAAAAGAAAAAAAGGAAAGTGTAAAAATGAAAAAAAAAAAAGTATTAGAAAATAAAAAGGCTGTAGTCACCCAAGGCATAAAATGAAAAATGAGAAAAGGAACTTGAGTGGAATTTCAAAGTGTAAATAATGTTTCATGCTCTCTTAGTTCCTAGGGTCTTCAGCCTAGTTCCTTTGTATATCCTACCCTTAGCCAGGCCCCATTACAACCCATAAAAGACCTTTTGATGTTGCTTGCATGTTTTCTGTGGGAGCCATTTTGAGATGAAAATCAAATTTATGGGAAGTGCTCTGAAAAGTGAAATTGAGTGAATTGTTGATAACCTGACACAAATTGAGCGAATGAGTGAACACAAATTTCCCTTGTGAGGAAGGCAGTTGTTTGAATTTGGTGATCTCCCTCTTGTGTGTAACTTGGATCCCCTGCTTAGCTTAATGATTGTTTGAATGATGAATTTCTCAATTGTTTGGAATAAATGAATGTGGGGATTACTTTGTTTAAAAGGGGGGAACATTGAAAGAAAAATTCTTTTGAAAAATTGCTTGAAATCTATGGAAAGTTGATTGAATTCTTAAGCTTGCCAGGTCTTGAGTCTTTTTAAGTTTTTGAGTGTAGTTTGCTTGGGGACAAGCAAAGTTTAAGTTTGGGGTATTTTGATGAGCCTCTGTTTGACTGGTTTTATAACTAGTCAAGACCTTGGCTTTGTGCTTATTTTATATCATTTTCACCCAAATTAGACTTTATTGTCCTTAAGTAATATTTTGAGTCTGTAAATTGTTTTTAAGTTAATTTAGTTGATTTAGAGTGAATAAAGTATTTACTTTTATTTTCTGTTTTTCAGGTGAATAAAATAAAATAAAATAAATCTGGAGCCACTCGCCCCGCGAAGGATTTCTCGCCCCGCGAGTCATGCAAGCCTGAAAAGTCAGAGACGATCACGGTTTACCCGTGTTGAGGATCACAGCCGTGGCAGTTTTGAAGTTGAAGCGTTCGCCTCGCGAGAATTCATTCGCCTCGCGAATACTTGAAAGTCAGAAGCCATCACGGTTTGGGCACATTGAAGGTCACGGGCGTTACAGTTGAGAATTTGAAGAGTTCGCCTCGCGAAGATATGCTCGCCTCGCGAAAAGACCAAGAGTTGCAGACCTTTCGCATAATTCGCCTCGCGAGCAGTGCTTCGCCTCGCGAGGACTTGGATTCCAGAAACGTGTATATAAGTAGTCTTAGGCAGAACTGAGGGAGTCTAGTCAGAATTAGCCAGTTTTGGCTAGTTTCTGAGCTTGTTAGTTTTTTTTGTTTTTCTCCTAGTTTATTGTTTTCTTTTGTAATGGAGAACTAGTCTCCTAGATTAATCTACTGTAATTGGTTTTTATCCATACTTGAGGTTCTTGTATTTCCTGTTTTCATTTCCTTTTCTCTTTTCAATGCCATGCTTTATATTTCTGTTTGCTTAATTCAGGAGTATATTGTGTTGTGTTGGTTTATCTCGGTGATATCATGTTCCTATAATTAATCGCGTTTGCTTAATTCGCGTGTGTACGTTTCGTGTTCGCTTAGTTCACGAAGTGCTTAACCCCGTTTGCTTAATTCGGGAATAGGGACATATATCTGTAGTAGTGGTTCCGCTTGTGAATTGTTGCTACAACCGGGAGGGGATTAGAATCTGCTTAGGGCTAGGAATTTGCATGAACCGATGATAGTTGGGAAACCAAAAGCAGTAGGTTAATCGCTCTAGCTTATTTGGTAACTGCTCTATTTTCTTGCTTTGTTTTCTGTTTTGCTTCTTTAATTTAGTTTCCAATCTCAAAACCCCCAATTCTAACTTTTTCTAACTTTTTCTGTTAATAATAACAACACCTAAAGAGTCCTTGAGAGACGATCCGAGTTGTCGCACTATACTGCATTATTTTATAATCGCTCGTTCTTTTTGGTGCGTGGCGACAGCACGGTCATCCGTCAATGCCCCGAGTCGATTTCCAGATAGGCTCTCGCCGTTCGACATCTGACCGAGGCACATCGCTGGCCCCCATCCACTTCCCTCCCGACAATTTCAAGCACTCTTTGACTCTCTTTTCAAAGTCCTTTTCATCTTTCCCTCGCGGCACTTGTTCGCTATCGGCCTCTCGCCAGTATTTAGCCTTGGATGGAATTTACCGCCCGATTGGGACTGCATTCCTGAACAACCCGACTCGCCGACAGCGCCTCGTGGTGCGACAGGGTCCGGGCACGACGGGGATTTCACCCTCTCCGGCGCCCCCTTCTAGGGGACTTGGGCCTGGTCCGTCACTGAGGATGCTTCTCCAGACTACAATTCATACGCCTAGGGCGACCGATTCTCATAATGGGCTCTTCCCGGTTCGCTCACCGTTACTAAGGGAATCCTTGTTAGTTTCTTTTCCTCCGCTTGTTGATATGCTTAAACTCAGCCGGTAGCCCCGCCTGACCTAAGGTCCCGTCGTGGGCAGCCAACGGCCGCTCATGGGTCAAAGAGTACCAAATCCGGTAGGGGTGACACACACGGTCGGTCTCGAGCTTTTACTCAACCACCATCCATCGCGGCGCACTCCACCACGGACTCAATTTTCAGCCAACCGGGAGGCATCGCTCACGGGAAGCCAAAATTCGTCCCTTTACTATGCCTAGAAATAGGGATGAGGCATTGGGGTAACGATGTGCGACACCCAGGCAGGCGTGCCCTCGGCCTAATGACTTCGTACGCAACTTGCGTTCAAAGACTCGATGGTTCACAAGATTCTGCAATTCATACAAATATCGCATTTAGCTACGTTCTTCATCGATGTAAGAGCCGAGATATCCGTTGTCGAGAGTCTTTTGGATACACGTGTCACAACGCCACCATACAGGAACCATCTCTAGTGCCGACAGGGGACGCGCTAGACAATCTCGATTTCCTTGGCGCATTCAACGACGGGGTTTTATTAATGGGACAGGATGGGCCCGCATGAGGAGGGCACCTCCCAACACTAGGGGGATCGAGGCGCCATGCACCTCCAGCCGCACCCAAGGAGTCAAACAAATTCACGGGTCGCAGTGCTTTGTGAGGATTTGACAATGATCCTTCCGCAAGTTCACCTACGGAAACCTTGTTCGATTTCTCCTTCCTCTAAATGATAAGGTTCAGTGGACTTCTCACAACGTCGCCGGCAGTGAACCACCCTCGTCGCCGCAATCCGAACACTTCACCGGACCATTCAATCGGTAGGAGCGACGGGCGGTGTGCACAAAGGGCAGGGACGTAGTCAACGCGAGCTGATAACTCGTGCTTACTAGGAATTCCTCGTTGAAGACCAACAATTGCAATGATCTATCCCCATCACGATGAAATTTCAAAGATTACCCGGGTGTGTCGGCCAAGGCTGTAGACTCGTTGAATACATCAGTGTAGCGCACGTGCAGCCCAGAACATCTAAGGGCATCACAGACCTGTTATTGCCTCAAACTTCCGTGGCCTGAGCGGCCATAGACCCTCTAAGAAGCTGGCCGTGGAGGGTTACCTCCACATTGCTAGTTAGCAGGCTGAGGTCTCGTTCGTTCATGGAATTAACCAGACAAATCGCTCCACTAACTAAGAACGACCATGCACCACCACCCATATAATCAAGAAAGAGCTCTCAATCTGTCAATCCTTACTATGTCTGGACCTGGTAAGTATCCTCGTGTTGAGTCAAATTAAGCCGCAGGCTCCACTCCTGGTGGCGCACTTCCGTCAATTCCTTTAAGTTTCAGCCTTGCGACCAAACTCCCCCCGGAACCCAAAGACTTTGATTTCTCATAAGGTGCCAGCGGAGTCCTAAAAGCAACATCCGCTGATCCTTGGTCGGCATCGTTTATGGTTGAGACTAGGACGGTATCTGATCGTCTTCGAGCCCCCAACTTTTATTCTTTATTAATGAAAACGTCCTTAGAAAATGCTTTCGCAGTTGTTCGTCTTTCATAAATCCAATAATTTCACCTCTGACTATGAAATACGAATGCCCCCTACTGTCCCTGTTAATCATTACTCCGATCCCGAAGGCCAACACAATAGGATCAGAATCCTGTGGTGTTATCCCATGCTAATGTATCCAGAGCGTAGGCTTGCTTTGAGCACTCTAATTTCTTCAAAGTAGCAGCGCCGGAGGCATGACCCGGCCAGTTAAGGCTAGGAGCGCATCGCCGAAAGAAGGGACGAGCCGACCGATGCACACTAGAGGCGGACCGATTGACCCAACCCAAGGTCCAACTATGAGCTTTTTAATTGCAACAACTTAAATATACGCTATTGGAGATGGGATTATCGTGGCTGCTGGTACCGGACTTGCCCTCCAATGGATCCTCGTTAAGGGATTTGGATTGTACTCATTCCAATTACCAAACTCAATGAGCCCGTTATTGTTATTTATTGTCACTACCTCCCCGTGTCAGGATTGGGTAATTTGCGCACCTGTTGCCTTCCTTGGATGTGGTAGCCGTTTCTCAGGCTCCCTCTCCGGAATCGAACCCTAATTCTCCGTCACCCGTCACCACCCTGGTAGGCCACTATCCTACCATCGAAAGTTGATAGGGCAGAAATTTGAATGATGCGTCGCCGGCACAAGGGTGGTGCGATCGAACGAGTTATCATGAATCATCAAAGCAACAGGCAGAGCCTGCGTCAACCTTTTATCTAATAAATGAATCCCTTCCAGAAGTCGGGGTTTGTTGCATGTATTAGCTCTAGAATTACTACGGTTATCCGAGTAGTAGATACCATCAAACAAACTATAACGAATTTAATGAGCCATTCACAGTTTGACAGTTTGAATTAGTTCATACTTACACATGCATGGCTTAATCTTTGAGACAAGCATATGATTACTGGCAGGATCAACCAGGTAGCATTCGCCAACAACTATGCCCGAAGTGCAAGTGTTGTCACTACAAGCGGAAAAGCAACCCAGGCACCACGACAAGCGTCGTTCATGGCAAACGATAATTCCGAGGGACTCGACGGGGCACAATCAAGAGCCCACGTTAGCCACATGCACCTCATCTAGGAGAACAGTAGATACCAATGACCTCGTGAGCTGTACAACACACAACTCAAACGAAAACACTAGTACTACTTTTAAATCCACTAAACCTCACAAAGGAAGCCTAGATGGACCGAGTCTTACGAGGCACATGAATACCGCCAAATGGGTAGGCAACACAGGAATCACAACACACACCAAGGCCACCGTAACATAAGGCGAAGCTGACATCACTAGTGGAAATAATGTAATATACGGGAACGTTTTACGTCAGTTGACCATATGTTTGACGTTAAAAATGAGGCGGTGACAGTTTTGTAAATATTAAATCACTATTTGCATCAGTTGTGTAATGAACTGATGTTAAAAGTGATTTGCAAGAATTATTAACACTTTTAACGTCTGTTGTTTATACAACTGACGTTAAAAGTTTGATTTTTTACTTTAGTTAATTAAATAACTGACGTAAATAATCCTATATTCCTATATGAAACTCATTCCTATCTTTCTTTCGTTGTCATCTCCCTGTTGTCACTCTTAACGCAGATCACTCCATATATAGTGCAGCTTATTTCTAAACTTTTTTTTAAACAATTTTATTTTTAATCTTAATTAATTAGCTTGAATTAGTAAACAGTTTCTTGTGCAAATTAAAATAAATAAACACTTAACATAAAACAAGTTATGTGTATAATCAAATCGTATCTCATTGAAGCGATTCATAAGTTACAATTACATGATTAAAAGATAAAAAATTTCTGCAACATAGCCCTAAAATATAAAAAAGTTTCTACTTCAACGTCATTTTCTTCTCAGTCCTGTCCTCAGAAACTCCAATGGATGCATCCCCTCCCTCACTTGAATTCCTTGATGCTCCATCTGAATCCACAGTCACTTGCTGCAAAAGCGGAGTGAAAGGGATGAAGGGGATGAAATAAAGTGAGGGAACCGCATTATGTGATTCACCCAACCTTACCATCCATGTTATGTGATTTACTCAACCTCAGAAATTTTTTGACCATTAAGACAGAAACTTTTAAGTCTAGGTATAGGAAGAAATAGCAAAAGTCTAAAATATGATAGAGCCATATTGTGAAGGAATAGAAAACACACGAAATATAGAGGAAAAGAAGAGGGTGTATTATAGACTGATACATAAGAATGATACTTTATATAGAGAAGAGAGACTACCTGATTTTCTTGAAAACTGATCTATAAACTTAATGCTCATTAAGAGGATTAAGTTACAAGGTGCATGGGTAAGTAGCACAGTAGTCAAAGGAATGAATGTTTTTGCAGAAACTTATACACTTTTAACGTCAGTTGTCTTCAACAACTGACATTAAAAGTGTTTTTAAAATAAAAAATATTTATTTTTAACGTCAGTTGTTTAATACAAGTGACGTAAAATGTTTTTTTAAAGATGGTTTTTGATTATAACGTTTACACCCGCTCGCCTTCTTCACTTCGCTCTGTACGTCTCTGTTCTTCTCTTTTCATCACTCTCACTCTCACTCTCACTCTGCCCTAATCGCGAGCTCCTCTCCACCGCAACCACCACGAGGGCTTCTTCTCCACCATCGTGAGGTACACTCGTAACCCCTAACTCTGTCTTTCCCGCTCATTCTTTGCAATAACTTGACATCTCTCTTTCCCCTTCCCGCGCACCAACTCTCCTTGTCCCTCTGCTCTCAGTAACCACATCGAACGTTGGCCACCACTCGAGCTCCCCTCCCCACCACCACGCGAGCACCTATTTCTGGTGAGTCTTTAGGGCACATTTTTTTTATTTTTGGTTTTGAGTGTATGTTGAAACTGTAGTCTCTGTAGTTGAAACTTGAATCTGTGAGT
Source organism: Sophora flavescens (assembly GCA_030762895.1). Classification (NCBI taxonomy): domain Eukaryota; kingdom Viridiplantae; phylum Streptophyta; class Magnoliopsida; order Fabales; family Fabaceae; genus Sophora; species Sophora flavescens. The sequence goes on from JAUPTC010001070.1 coordinate 28,145, forward strand.
TTGAGTTGTTTGGAATGTCTCTATTTTTTGTCGTGGGTTTTGTGTTTTCTCTTGTTTTTCTTCTGCTATCATGACCTATTTCAAAATGGGAAGAAATTTAGAGTTTCTTGTAGCATGTGACATCAACAATATATTGCTCATTGCTCAACCTGAAAATGGTGTAAATTTGAAATAATTTTTAAATGCCTTGCTTGTATATATCATGCTCTCTTGATCGATTCATATGGCTGAGTGGTTATAGTACTATATATAGCAATAGTCCTAATATGTGTTGTTGCCTGCTTGATGAGTAGAATGATGTGAGATTACCATGGAAATTTTGTTTTAGGAAGTTAATCAAACAAGATATAGACGGGATTTCAAAAACTAGTTTTCAATTAGGATTTCAAAAACTAGTTTTCAATCTCCCGTATTGTCCTTATATTGGATATATGTTTTGTATATCTACAGAACCTATCTAGTTATGGATCGTAGTTGGATGGTTTGTAAGCGCACTAATGCTGAGTATTTGAAGGGGGTGGGAGAATTTATAGAATTTGCTCGAAGGAATGTTCCTAATAGTATTGGAATATTCTGTTGTCCTTGTGTCATGTGTTTGAATACGAGGAAATGTACGGTAAAGGATATACGTACTCATTTGATTTGTGAAGGGATTTGCTTGAGTTATACAAGATGGATATGGCATGGTGATGTGTTGTTGAGTAGTACGACAATTGTCTCCCAAAGTGAGGACGTTGACGTAGATATGGAGGATGATCGAGTAGAGGACATGATCCGTGATATTGGACAAGAATCTTTTCATTGAGCTCATGTGTATGATAGGTTGTGCGGTGATGCGGATAAGCCTTTATATCCAGGGTGTACTACTCATACACGGTTGTCGGCGGTGCTGAAATTGGTTTGTGTGAAGGCGAGAAATGGTTGGACCGATAAAAGCTTCACGGAATTGCTTGAAGTCTTGAAAGACTTGCTTCCGGAGGACAATACATTGCCTGAGCGTAACTATAAGGCAAAGAAGGTATTGTGTCCGATGGGTTTGGAGTATAAGAAGACACACGCATGCCCCAATGATTGCATATTGTACACTGGTGTTTATGAAGACAATCACGATTGCCCCAAATGTGGGTTATCACGATACAAAGTGAAGGGTGGTGATGATGATGATGATCTTGATGATGTGAGAAAAAAGGGTCCTCCTGGGAAGGTGTTGTGGTATCTTCCAATAATTCCAAGGTTCAAGCGATTGTTTGCCAATGCGAAAGATGCGAAGAATATTAGATGGCATAATGATGAGAGGAAACGTGATGGAAAGGTTCGTCATCCTGCTGATTCTATGCAATGGAAGAATATTGATACTATGATTCCGGATTTCGCCGATGAGCCAAGAAAC
>JAUPTC010001071.1:0-29524 GCA_030762895.1 Sophora flavescens
GATTGGACAAGACTTGGCTCTATCTCTTAGAGAAAAAGGGAACAATCTCAATCGAATTGCATCATCGGTTGCACCATTTATCTTCACTGTATTCCATAACCCGTGAAAGGGGAAATACGACCTAGGATCTTTCTTCTCCAACCTAAAGAACCGATTTTGTGAAACCATGTTGATGAGATTTGGCCCGAGTTCAAAATTGTTGGAGTTCACCGAGGTCTCACTATACCTAGTGACATGCGCTGCTGACATTTGTATCGAATAGTCACCATTGTCCTTGTGGTGTATCTTCACCATTTCCTCGCCATCTTGAGTTCTTCTTGTCAGTTTCTAACAATCATTATTCATCATTTTCCTATTCTTCCTAGCTGTTCTTTCACACTGGATCGTATAGAGTTGGTCACCGAACAGACTTGTGACAAAACATCCTAGCAAACAAGATTATTAGTAGTAAAGGTTAGCACACAACAACAAACACACTAAAAAAATTGACAAAGAAAAACACACTAGAAAATTGATTAAAGAAACAAAACAGAAAAAGAACAATGACAAAGAAACAATGTAAGATTACCCAGAAATGTATTATACAGGAAAATTTACTAAATTAGTAAATCAAATGGATATGCTAATATCGAGACGCAAAACATCAAGAATTCATGCGCCAAAACTTGTTAGGACGACCCATAAGTATACCCAATGTGGCAAGTAACACGGTGGTAAGACTGCTCTATCGCTCCCACCAGGACTGTGAATAAGTACTAGCACGACTCACTTCAACTACTATCTAAGCGATTCTTGATCGCTATAGTTCAAACTAATTATCAAGCCCACAAAAGTAAAAATAAACCAAATAAGAAAACAAACTCTTTTGTTATTTTCAAATACCTCGGTACAATAAAAGAAGGTTTTCAAATATGACAAAAGTAGCTGGGGGTTAGGTCTCACTAAACTTCATTCTCGCTAATAAACACTACAAACAGTCTTCTACTTCAGCTATGACAATCAATCCACTTACTTTACTCAAGCCCCGATTCCTGACGATGTTGTTTCTCTAAATCCCCTAATAGACCCTAATTCCTTAGAGGCCTAGATTAGTGAATTTGCATTAGGATTAGGGATTACGCGATTACTAGTAAACTCAACTCCATTCCTAGATGAAAGTGGTTACTAGGTGATTAAATTCAATTCCGCTTTAACACGACCTTCCAATTGCATATTAAAACACAAATCGAAAGCATGGGTGCTAGCCACAACAAGCATTAGCTACGTATATTCAATCACCAATAACAAAGTAGAAATTGTATTGCGTTGATTAAATCAATTACAATGAGAATTCCGTGTACATAGTTACCCTAACCCTAATAATGGAGGTTTAGGCTACTCATGCTAATATCCACAACCAAAGAAACATGGGAGAAGGAAACAAGGATTCCATGGAGTAATCCTCCAGATCGGCCTGGTTCCAAGAAAATCACGCCTCTCGCCTCCCCGTCTCTCTGTTTTTCTTCTTTTTTTATTCAGAGAGAATAATATCTCTTAATGGTGCCGCCTTTATACCTCTCTTCAATCAACACTCTGGCTCCTTCATTTAATGCCCCATCTTGTCTCACATTTTTCGAGAGAATATATCCTTTCACGCAGCAAAAACCTCCCTTTATTCTTATCCATTTATGTTATCGCTCATGTACGTTTGCACTTTTTCCTTTTTCTATGCATCAGCCGCCTCGCTCTATTCCAAAAAACTCTGTGATTGCCTGCTTCAATCTTTCCTCCTCTCATTCAGACTTCTTAACATCAAAGACATGCCCTCATAATTGCTATTCATTTTTCCATTTAATTCAAAGAACTCTCTCCAGAGCCCGCACGTCAGCCCCCATCTTTTCTTCCCAAATCCAACTGATTGGATTGTCCAAAATATCAAAACCAATTTCACGGGCTTCATTTCTTTTGCAAAATTCAAGTCCATTCGCTCTATGCTTTTTCATCTTCTTCTTACTTATCAGGAATAAGCCAAAAGCAATTTATTTTTTCTATAGACTCTGACATCTTGTTGGTTTTCCTCAATTTTAAGACATGTTCCTCCTTCATGCAAACCCAAATTAATCTGACTGTAAAGAGCTTATCATTGATCTTTACAAAATAAAATAATTATGTGCACACGCTTTATCTTGTTCCAAGATAAAAACTAATAAAAATCAAATAAAGAATGCTCAATCTATATGTGAAAAATGCATGCAAAAGTGTACATAAAATATGATATAAAATCACACCATCAAGGAAGTGTTTAGCTCAGAGGATGATCAGAATTGTGAAAGTCGTGGGCTCAGGTCTCGTAAGGAATACGTGGGTTGTGGGTTATAGTGGTGCTTGCATCGAGGGATTAAAGTTTTGTTGGCGTTGTACAAGCACTGGCCTCAACTTCCTTCCTTGGTTGAACTCTTTCCGTGGATGTACTTCCTTCACCATCATTCACGGAGCTTTCCCAGCCTTTCGGGCTAAAATTCAATCTTTTCACCATGCATGGTCAAGTCTGAGAAATTTTTATAGGTCATGCTTCACCAGGCCCCTATAAAAGGTGCTCCTAGGGGTTCCTAAAAAGTATGAGCACATTTCAGATAAACTGAACGGGATCAACTTGTGCGCCTTAAATTCTCCCACTTGAGCATTTTGCTTCAAGGGCTTCTCATTTCTTTCTCGTATTGTAGCTTCGCCAATCTGTCTACGACTTTGAGTTTCGTGATCCAAGTTGAATTTGTAATCGGTCCATGAATATGTTAGCCAATTCCGCCCATCACGAGATCTTGGAATGGTCCAATTGGAGGTACCATTCTAAGGCGAGGCTAGTCAAATCCTCTTACTGAAAGTGTCGATAAGGAATTTGTCATCTCGAATTCAAATTGCCATCTTGGTGGCATAACCACGTAGAAATCGCTGGTTCCCACTTCCATCATATTTGGAAAAATCAGAATCCTCAAGTCCTTGGGGATCACGAGCCTGTGGCTGGATGAGTTCTCTATCCTGAGAGGACCGTGAGGTACTCTACCTTTTTATTGCTTTTCTTTTATCTCTGCTTTTCCATTTTCTCCATCCATTCATCTCTATCTTATTCATGTGCCCGAACTCCCGACTCGACTTCCAGATACATGTGGTTGCTCCCATGTCGGTGCGGAGTATATCCTGGGACTTCATGATAGGTATTTTCAAAAGGGGGTATCCTTCTCCAATGGGAAGGTACTGTGTCGTGCGATGTCCTGCTCGCAGGCCGATACTCCCCGAATGGCACTCCGTGCTAATGTTTGAAAACATCGCAAGTCTGTTACCACAAAAGAAATCCGCTTCCTACACGGTTCAATTGTATCTCCTGCCGCACTTTTGCCATGCCGAGAGATTCCTCACATCCCGTAGTGTGGCTTATAATCTTGCTCGGGTTTCAATTAATCTCACTTATATTCTTCCCTCACTTCATCTATCTCAGAGCTTAAGTTTCCTTCCTTCCCCGACGCATCAAGTGTACTCATCCTGTCCGAGATCCGGCATTAAACTTCTGTTTGATTGGTGTTACCTTCCTAGGTCGCGCAATGGTTCCCTGATTCTCAAGTATGTGACTGTAAAGAATTTAAGAATCTCATTAGTAACCAAAATCTTTTGTGCCAGTGTGTATGTATGCATGTGCTAACATCCTTTGTTCGATCGTGTGGGTCCTCTGTGAAGACTCTGCCGATACACTCAGAAAGAAACCATCCTCGCAATCAAATCTAGTGGTACGGTTCCCATTGAATGCACAGCCGGGTTCAAGGAGAATCTACCTCGAAAAGCACTCTAATCTGCATTTTAGCAACGCTGTCATTTTTACACATAAATCACGTCATGCTTAAAACTAAAAATATAGTTGATGACGATCTGATGGAGAATGCACTCCCCGATAGATATCATCTAAAAACGCTCGATAGACACAGATGAAACATTTCATTATAAATATTTTGATACAACCAGCTTATAGTCTTTGATCAAAATAAAAGAAGTACACTGATAGTTTCAAATTTTCTCCGAGTCTACAAAGTTCTACATGTTAAGAGTCCTATCTTATGTTTCGAACCTCTAGCAAGTTTCCCAAAATGATTGAAAAATCCCTATTACCTCTTGGTAGTCAAGGGAATGTGGCCCATACGGAACGTGGACTTGATGCCTCTTCAAATCGCTTCCACCAAATTTGGGAAGTTGTGATATCGAGCTTATCCATCATGTCCCTGCATTTTCTCTTCCATGCTTCCTTTTTCATTCATTACATCCTTCACCACTAATTTCCATCCTTTACCCATTCTCGCGCTGACAAGAGCTTCAACTCGTAGTCTTTTATCTTGGTTTTGAGCCAATTTTCTCTCATGTCGCTTCAAGTTAAGAGGTCATGATACTTGGTCGCTTGCCCATCTCGATCAGAGTACACGGCTAATCGTGACCTTGCTGATCTAACTCTCTTCTAGTATATGTATTGTTTCAACGTGAACCCCTACATTTGTCTCGAGCTTCCTTTTTTTTCCTTTGAAGTTTGACAAGCATTTTCTCGATATCCTATTTTTGCCAAAGCAGCCTCCCGAATTTCCCGCTTTGTCTTTTTCTTGCCATTTTGCGCGACTGGCTTCGTGGGCATCGACGCATCTGTCCTTCAAATGTCTAAATCAGAACCCACTTCCATTCTGTCTTCTGAGCGTGATATAGTTACTTCGGCAAATTTGTCCTTCTATCAAAAATCCTCATCCTGAGTTTTTAAAATTTCGATTTCTTTCAACATTTGATCTTTGGTAAGAGGATTATTTTCCTACGGAGAGGGATGTAGGTCTTGGAGGGAAACCTCTTGCTTCTTTCCATACTTCATATCTTTTGTGTGATCTATGATTCGCCTCCAAATTCCTCCTAATTTCTTTTAAATGAACATCATTCCATTCCGACTTATCGCTATCGCTTGACTTTCGATGCTTTCACTTTTTGGTATAGGAAGAATATCCCATCGAGCACTTCTTCGTGTTCATCCTGTCCACTTGAGCCGACGACCAAAGCTCTGGTGAATACGACATTAAATAACCTGGACCCATCAATGGAACATTTGAAAACTTCCACACCGAGTAAAACTGAATCATCATACTCATGGACACATTCAACTAAATGACCGCGGGTCGATTCGATCAAATTCTCTTGTTTCTATTCATATAGCTTAGTTTACTTTAGTTACATGCAACTAACCTTTCAGCTGGTCAATTGTCTTATCAATTTTTTATCACGAGCGATGGTTGATTTCTACGATGCAACACACATTGATGCAAAACACTCAGCTTCCTTGTTGATTCTTTGATGACAAACCCGTAGGAGAGGAAAGTTTCGCTAAGATATCGTGGATCGGGTTCACCCCATATTCTTCAACCCTATAGAAACATCCACGGCTGACTCGATCAATCGATTTCGTACAAAAGAAAAGATCACCAACCCATATATCACGAGGGCTAGTACTTTGCTGAAAGTAACTCATTCGTCATGTTAGGCCAACTTGTTGAGATACACTTCCCAAAAAATCGCCTCTTCAACTTTGGTGGTTCCTTTTTCCGCTTTCTGTACTGCTCGGTCCGAGCACCAATAGACTCGCTTATCTTCCAATCTCGTTACATGTTGCCACAATACATATGTGACGCGAGTCCTCCTTGAATTCGCGGTCCTAGCATATAAGCATACTCTTCCATGGTCGGAGTGATGTCTGCTGTTAGGCAATTCAAAACACCTCAAAGTTGAATTCCAAGATCGGGTCCAATGCACTCAGAGCGGGAGCTTCACCTGAACACGTAATAGGTCCAATATTCTACCATACTCTACGACAAAGTCTGAAGTGCGTTTTTTCCGGCATTTGCTGGCTGAGTTCATATAAACCCTTCACATCGAAGTGCCACATCGATCTCTTTATACATTTTCGAACAACTCAAGTTACTAGTACTCTTCTCCGAACCAAACTCTTCCATTTTCGCTATAAGGGGTGAATGCCAAGATCTTCCAACAAAGAGCATACTAAAAAAAATGAAAGATAAGGAAGCAAATGTATCTTGCATGATCCATGTTGCAGGACCCAATGGGGTTGAAACTCCCGCGGTGGTACAGATCACCTTCATATTGGCGACATAGCGCCTATTAGATGTACACAATATTTAAATATGTCATTCGTGTTCGAGGCAGCAATGACGCCCCTAGTTTTGTGAATATTCACAATGAACATCATGACAACTATGAGTGCTGGCGATGACAGAGAGAGGAAATAAAAGCACGCCCCCTTTGTCCTAAGCCGTAAAACTTAAGGATGGACATACCCTAAGGTTGGGGACTTGAAACGGGTCTGCCACTAGGTCTTCTCTATTAGTGAAAATTAGGACAAGGCCTCAGATTCCTGTGCTTCGTCATCTCTGTATCACTTCTCATAAGTGATATTTATCTACGAAGTCTAATGCATAAGTGCGGATAAACCTCTCACATGACCATTCCATGATCTCATGTACAACTGAGTGGTGAACCGACAAGTACCGTGGAGGACAAGACCTCTTCAACGACAATGCCTAACAATCGCCTAATCCTTCTGGGTTTTTGAGCAAGTTTCGGGCATGTAGATGTTGTGCGTGGCACATGGATAATGATGTGTGTGAAGCGGGGCATACAAACCTGTAACACTTAGAAAAGAAAAGAAAAAGACAAGAAAGACTCAAGAAACAAAAACATGTGTATATATAAAAATTATTATAAGTCCTCTACCCTATCATAAAGAAAAGAAATGAGAGGGAACAAAAATACATTGGTGCTATGAAACTTATACAAGAGTAATACGAGTTAAAATGTATATACAACTAATTTTTTCTCATTTAAATAAAAGGGAAAACCAACAAAAAGGACATAACTAAATAAACATCACTAAAAACAAAATACATTTTTTAGTTTTGTCATTTAATTATTTGTATGAAAACAAATAAGATATATCCATGTAAAGGTAAAATAGATAAGCTATGTTACTAAAAATTTACAAAATCAATTTTTGATAGCTTGACTCTCTTAAAAGGATCCTCAGCGAAGTCGCCATCTCAGAGTAAAAACCAAAAGAAAAACTTACTTGTTTTTCCTGCAGAAAACATGGAGTCGCCACAAACTTTGGCTTAATTTCAGAAAGTTGAAAACCTGGGTTGAAAAGCTTTGGGTTCGGGAGTCGACACGCCTAGGACACATGAGACTTAAACTAATGGGCACCCTAGAATATCCATAAAAATGGTTACCCAAAATTAGTTGTATAAATTATTAATAACTTTTAAAATATTTGTTTTACTCCCAAAATCATTTTTAAAACATCTTTGGTTGTGAAATTTTTATTAATAAATGCAGGGCTGAATACTGGGTGACGTAAGTCCCACAGCAACCTCAATCCAAGCGGTTGAATATGACACTTGAATCAGAAAGCGCAACCCAAAAAACATCATTTTAATTAAGTATTTAGAACCGCTTGAAGCGGGGATTCAAGTGATCATCTTTATATTTTTATGTAAAAGTAGCTCACCTAATAAAAATAAAACAACAATGAAACATTTTACTAACTTATTCATAGAAACCTACAGACCAAAAATCATAATAAATATAGACAAAAATGAAACATTTGCCTACTTATTCAGTGAAATCGACAACAAAACATCATAGTAGACAGAGACAAAAATGAAACATTTTACGGATTCATTCAGTCTCCCCAATTCTAATCAAACTCCAACACACATCATTCCAACTCATTCAGTCTCAATATCCATGTGGTTTTTCTTTTGTCATTAACAGACATATCGAAAAATAAGAATGTCAAGAGAAACTTATGAATAATATTAACAAATGAGAACAAGGATTATCAGCAATGATTTTGTTTTCTCCAAAGGTAAGATTTCCCGATCAAAACCACACATTACAATTTCACGATTTTTAACTCTTCCTTCTTAACCACTCCAATAACAGAGAAGAGAAAAACCCCTCTAATCTCTTCTTCACAAAGAAAATATCGTATAAAAATATCTCCCTCTTTTTGCTTTTTTCTCCTCTCCTTTTATAAACGGAGGAGAGGGCTTCTGCTTCTTCTCACCATTGGCTTCAAGGTCATTCAGAAACCGAGGCTTGGGCGGTTCCTTGAAAGCAGCAATAACGTGTGTTCGATGGGGCGGTACGAGCAGCGGGAAAGAGTGATTTGACGTGAAGGTTGCATGTTTGCAATAGAAGGCGATGGGGTTTTGATTAGGATAAGAATTCCGATCTCCTTTCTTCTTTTCAAGATTGTCTTTTTCTCCTTGTTTTCTTCATCCTTTCTTCATTATCTTCTTTTTCTTTATTCTTTAGCCTCCATCCGAAATGAAATTGTAGTGGATGGAACTCCATGTCCAACAAAAGTTAGATATGCAAAATTAGATATGCACGGACGGACCTCCTCATCCAACGTGTTTAAACATGCAATGACGGAATCCTCCTTGTCCAACAAAAATGTAATGCAAATGGACTGGACTGGCCCAACAAAAATGCAATGCAAATGGACTGGACGCGTCAGAAAAAAATGTAATGCAACGGACTGGACCTGGCCCAACAAAGAAATGCAGCAGGATCGATCCGCCCCAATGTCGCGGCCCAAGAAAATGCGGTTGCAATGGAACGGACTCGGCCCAACAAAAAATGCAATGGATCGGACGCATCCAACAGAAAATGATTGCAAATGGACTGACGCTGGCCCAGCAAAACTCGATGCAATGGACTGGACCGGCCAACAAAATATACAATGCAAAATGGACGGGACGCGTCCAACGAAGAAATGCAATGCAAACGCGTTGGACCCGGCCCAGCAAAGAATGCAACGGGATGGACAGACCTCCCATCCAACGAAAATGCATGTAAATGGCCCGACGGCCCAACAGCAAATGCAATGGACCGGACCGCCCAACTAAATATGTAACGAAATGGACCTGGACGCCGTCAACAAAGAAATGCAAGGCAATGGACCTGGACCCGCCAACTAAATATGCAATGCAAATGGACCTGACGAGTCCAACAAAGAAATGCAATGTAAATGGACCAGGCGTGTCCAACGTAAAATGCAATGAATGGACCAGGCCCACCAACAAAATATCCAATGAAATGGACCCGGACGCATTCAACAAAGAATGCAATGCAAACGGTCGACCCGAGCCCAACAGAATGCAATGGGATGGACGGGACCTCCCAATGTAAAATGCAAAGCAAATGGATTGACGCGTTAATAGCAAATGGCAATGGACTGACTCATCCAACTAAATATGCAATCGAATGGACGGGACCTCCCGTCCAACAAAATGCATTCCAATTAGCTACAAGCCCCCTCCTTTCTTCATCATTTTCTTTCCTTCTTTCTCTTCAATATTATTTTTAGTCTCCTGAAAAAAAAATTAGAATAAAATGAAGACTTGATTAAAATGGTGTTCACAGTATCATAATAAATAATTTTAATGGTGTTTATCGGGACAAACGCATGGAAGTTGTAACTATCATAGCACTTGAACGGAGAAGCACAATCTTTTCCCGAATTAAAAACTACACTTAGGTGACTAACTCTTGCCCGAGTAGTTAGGCGTTGACACGTTCATGGAACTGATGGAAGTACCGATAAACTATTTGCACATAAAGCCCGATATTCAACCTTCAAAAGCATAGAAAACTATCCGTAATCAACCCGGTCCTTAATAGTTATTGAACAAACGCTCTTAAACCTAAGCCAATTTCTCCTATAAATAACCATTCATGTGTTTTTATCTCACACTTCAAATTTTCTAAAAATCTCCTAATGTATTCTTCTCTTTTTATCATTCCGGAAGAGGCGGCACTTCTCATATCTTTTATCGTGGAAAAAGAGTCATTTCTTTTTGCTAGTGTGTCATGACTATTATCCGAAAAAATGACCAATCATGAGAAGAAGAAAAAAAAGGGCAAATGAAAAAAGAAGATGCAATGAAAAACATTGATGGTGAGTGATATTACTTTGATACCATGTTTGGAAACATGGTAGAGCTTAAGAAGAAGAATATTTGAGAGAGAGAATGAATATTTGAAGAATGACATGAGGAAACTTACTACAATGATCAAATAACAATCCTTTTTTATACAATGACAATCAAACTAACTCTAATAATAATTATAAATACAATGATTCATAATTTTAGTAATGCAAAAAAAAAAAAATCATATAAATATACAACGTTGGAAAAAAATTATACATAAAATTATTCTATCGAGACCAAATATTAAAACACCTTTCTTTTCATGGCATTGGCACATGTATATACTCTCATTTCTCAGCCTCCTTATCTTGTTCCATGCCTGTGTTCTACTTTCATGTTGTGCCTTTAAGGCAATTTTTTTTTTGACCAATTAAGTGCCATTTTAATTGCCCAAAACAAATTACTTAGGTAAGACTTTTTTGTAATAAAAAAACAGAGTGATATTACCGAAGACCTTGGAAACTTCTGCATCTGCCTTGCAAGAAGTGCAAAATTCCCAAAATCGGATAACTAGCACCTATGCATGTGCAATCGCTCTGCTATTTGTCTGACCAAGCATCGGATTTTTACTCTTCTTTCTTCCTTACGTTATAACATTTGGAAATTATATATTTCCTTAACAAATGTTTATTAATTCTGCAACTTTTTTTTTTTTTTTTGAGCAATTCTTTTTTGCTCTACGATATGTTGAAGGGAGATTTTGTCCCCGATTTAATTATGACAATTAGGTTTTTTTAAATACTAATCTTTTCAAGTTTTTTTTTGGGAAACCCGGTATCTTCCTAACACGCAGTAATCCTCTATTGAGATCCATTTACGGGGTGGCTATTTCCTGATGATGCTTCTTCCAATGCATTAGCCAGGAATTAAACCCCTACTACATACTTCTGGGCTTATTTTATCTACCAACCATGCACATCATGTAAGTTAATCTTTTCAAATGTTGAATATTATTATTTTTGTTTAAGGCACTATTAACGAATACCTTAGAAGTATAATAATAAAATAAAAAAATTTGTAATAATTAATTAAAAATAGTTAATACTGTTTTATTTTTAAATAACTTTCAATAATTAAATATAGATTGCATGGCGCTAGTTCTATTGTAAGTCAGTTATTTGAACACAAATTTTAAACATCAGATATCGGTATGTGACATCGTATGTTTAATTTCTACCCCTCACATATTTTTATCATTTTTATATACACGAATCTCAAAAATACATCCAAAAACAAACACCGTATATCGGTATGTGACATCATATGTTTTATTTACCTCTCTATATTTTATCATTTTTATATATACTAATCTCAAAATACATCCAAAAATAAAAAAGACATCATATGATATCTTCAATTTTGTGTTAAAAAAATATTTTCTTCTATTGAATCATTCCAAGCCCTATCAGGTATATATGCATCAATGGTTGGGGGAAAGGAAAGTGGGAAAAGTTAGTATTGATGACATACAATGGGTAGAATAGGTGGTCTGGTAGTATCCAATATATACCCGCATGGGTAAGAATTTTAAAACATGTACCTTGTTAGGTTTTCATCCACACTTTAATTAAATATGAAAAGTCAATAAAAAAACAGTGATTAAAAGTAACTGTAACTCAATTGAAAACTATTCAAAGAGCATTTAAACTTAATTAACCATAAAATATTACAAACACTACAAGAAAATTTACCTTAAGATATTGAGAATCTGTTCGCTTAAGTGAGAATATTGGTTGCTAAATATTAGTAATAGAATTAGGGTGAGTTTGGGTAAACAATTTAATTAAGAACTATCACATAAGATCTTATCGTATGTAAGCCTCGTGCCATGAGTGCTTAAAGAAAGAACGGCATGGTAGAACCCGAATAATGAAGAATACGGAGATGGATATTTGCTGCACAAGCTCTGATGATCCCCGTAATTCCCCCAAATAACATAAAATAGAAATTAAAAACTTCTTATGGGATGTATAGGAAGTTATTTTTATAGGTACATCAAAACTTTTGCATAAGAAAGCATGTGCATCGGATAAGTGTGCGTGCTTAAATAACTCTTGAAACGTCACCTAAACACTAATTCATTGTTAGTTCTAAATCACTGGTCACTTGTATTTAGCTACTGATTTATCGATCAAGTTTTCTAAAAACTGATCTAGAGCATGATTTTATAAACGGATATAAAGATCAATTTGAAAGATTGATTGAAGATCAATTTTTTAACAAGAAATTTAATATCCACATCCGTGTGAGTATCAAATTTGATATTTGTATTCTAGGAATTTTGACAGGGCGACCACACACGATTCTACAACTCTAGATGATAGGTGACGATGGCTGATGACAGAGTGTCGTGCGACAAGAAAGAGAAAAAGAAAGATAAGATAGCTAGGTTAAGATCACTTTTTTTTTTTAAACTTAATATTATATATATAATATATAAATATCTACACACGTGGCATGGTATGACGTGTGTTTGCGGATATGAAACGAGATGGATACTAGAATTATTGTGCCTATCCCTATTAAATTTTCCAGGTATTGATTCACTTTCTAGTATTAGTTTACCGATGAAAAAAATAAGTCAACAGAGGAGACGAAATTTAATATTCTAATTTTATTCACATCCCTTTAGTAATAATTTTATGATTTATAAGTTTTTAAAAATAATAAAGTAATTCGATATTTATTATGATTTAAGGGATTTATGATATTTATTTATATATTTTTAGTTTTTATTAAACTAAATAAAAAATTTATATTTTTATATGAAATAACATCAAATAAAGAGAGTAATTACTGACATCTTTATTTCCCTCACATTTTCCTTCATTATTTTTTTCCTCTAAGCGAAAGAGACCCTCAATAGTAAACACCATCTCATCCCTTTCTGTTCTCACTTTCTCTCAATTGTAATGATGACAATTTATATCAGATCCACCGAGACTCCGCAACAAAATATCCATAATTGATAGCCCACATAACATATAAGAGTTCGGATATAAATAATTATCCTCAAATTTAAATGAATATGAATACAAGTATTATGATAATTACTTACAAATTTATTAAAGTTTTATAAGTAAATTTAAAAGATTTTAAATCATATTTTAATTGTTATAATATTTTTTATTATTTTTTTATTTTTTATATTTAAAATACGAGTAACAGAAGTGCTCAAAAGATATAAGTATGAATACTAAAATTTGTACCGACACGGGTATGGATCCCGTAATTTTTTCAACACGAATACTGTAATTGTCATCACTACTCAATTGTCTCTGTCTCAAGTAGGTCTTTCCTGGTTTCCACTCTCTTCCCAACCTTTATCCAGTTCCAACTAGGGATGGCAAGGGGTGCTTGCACCCGCATCCATCCTTATTAATATTTATTAATATTTATAGATATTTATATGGGTAGTGAATATTTATGGATATCACAGATATTAAAGAATTTAAAATAAAATAAAATAAAATTATCGATATAATATAACGATATATTATATTAACGTTATATAATATCTATATATATATTTTAAAAATTTATTATTAAAGATTTTAGCCTAAAAAGTATCGAATAAGATAGAAAATAAAATTTATTTAATCAAAATGATAGAAATTGTGTAATATATATTATATATTTAATAAAAAATATTTATTATAAATATCAGGTATTCTAGGACGAATACCATAATCCGTATCTTCATTTCATAGATATTCATTTATTATCCATTATTAGTAATTTATACTAATACTCTCCGTACCGGTAATTTTGCCCTCCCTGATTCCAACTCAGCGAAGAGTGGGAGACAATTTTCTTTGCCATTTGTTTTTTTGTTTATCATATATATGAACAAAAACCGCAGGGAATCTCGGCATCAGTCCCTATAAATCAACCCCTCCCAGACCCACATAATACCAACATCACCCCCACTCTCTCACTCTCTCCTTAGCAAGTTTTTTATCCTCCTTAGAGCAATGGCAATAGTCCTTCTCTTACTCCTATTAACCTCCATCACAGTGTTTGCTGAAGAGCTTGAGACTCTTCCACCACTTCTCCTACACCTTCCCCACTTCATCCCCCAACTCATTCTCCTCTTCACCCACCACATCACCACCACCACCATCCACCAGCTCCTGCTCCTTCTCCAGCTAACCCCACCCTCCTACCCATGCCCCCAGCTAAGCCCCCTACACCAGTCCCTCCACCCTTCTCCTCCTGCTCACCCACCAGTGATCCCTTACCTAGAACCTTTGTAGCTGTTCAAGGTGTTGTTTATGCCAAGTCCTGCAAGTATGTGGGGGTTGATACCCTCTTGGGAGCCACACCAGTACTTGGTTTGTCTCATTACTCCTCCATACCTCTGATCACCTTGTTTCTCTTTCTGCTTGAAATAAATAGTCTCTTTACCTTATTAAGCATTCTGTTCAATCACAGTGCTTTTTCAACTCTCCTACTTTATACATACAGAAATTTAAGTTCTTTTTCTCTTTTTTGTTCTATGCTGTTTCTCTATCCTCTGCATATTTAACTTTTTTATTAATTAATGCCAGTGTACTTAAAAGCTACATACATAAATTAGTTTCATTCCACTTTTATCATTTATATTTTACTTATTTTATTTCTCCTTCAAATATTTTGGCTTGCATGTACATTGATCTTCAATTTTTTTCTTGCTTAGGTAGTGCACGATTTGTCTCCATACTTCTGAATATGAGACTAATCTAATTGGTTGGTGCTCGATCGAAAAATGTGTTTTATACAATATTTTTACCAATATTAAGATAATATTTGATTTACTAGCTTGTAAGTGAAATGTGAATATCCAAATATTACGTCTTTCGAGATAAAATGAGAGATATATACAAATAAAAATCATTTGAAATATATCTAAATATATTATGCAAATAACATAACTAATCTTATTCAAGCCCAGAAATACTTTTTTTTCCTTTCAATATAATAATTCACACATATTTATATTATTTTATTAAATAGGAAATTAAAAAATATTTTCCTAAAACATACGTTTTCAATGTATAATTTTTTAACAAGAAAAGAGTAATATATATTTATTAAAAAGAAAATGGTGGAGCTTCTACACACATTGAAGCAAAGCAAAACCTGCTTTGAACCTTTGACCGTAGTAGACTATACCTTCTTGTATTATGCATGATTGAAGAGGAAACAGTGTGTGTGTGAGAGTTAGGGATTAGAGAGAAAAAAGTAGTGTAGCAGAAGCTGTAACTGTAAGCTAAAGTTACTTTGTCGTTTTATCAAAACTGCATGGTTACTTACTGAGAATAGGAGGACATTGTTGTTGGGAGTTTTTTGTATCAGTGAAATGACCATTATGTCGTCTTGAAATTATTATTATTATAGGTGCCATTGTGAAGCTTCTGTAACAATACCAAATACAAATTGGCCCAAACAGCCAAGACTGACAAGAATGGCTATTTCTTCGTTGAAGCTCCCTAGACCATCACCACCTATGGAGCTCACAAGTGCAACGTGGTTTTGGTCAGTGCACCCACTGGACTAAGGCCCTCTAATCTCCATGGTGGTGTCACTGGTGCTACCTCAGGCCTGAGAAGCCATACGTGTCCCAGAAGGTCCCTTTCATGCTCTACACTGTTGGACCTCTTGCCTTTGAGCCCAAATGCCTCATTAAATTAAAAGAATATTAAAATATATAATATTCTCTACTACTTATATGGGACTATGTTATTTGTATTTTTGCCTTTTCTGTTTTGTTTGTTTCCTTTTTCTAGTGTTCTGTGGGATTAGAATCTGTTTATGCCCCTAAAGTTGTAGTAAATGTAGTTTACTTATGAGTTTGAATTATTATCATACAATAAAGATGGACAGTAATAGATGGTTCTCGCAATAAATTATTTAGGGTAATAAAGAATGTTGTTTGTGGATTTTGTTTAATTTGCTACCACTTCTAATTTATATTTGTGTTTTATCTTTTATGCCTAGCTAGAGACGAATATTTCCAATGGCGCTATTATCTTCGTGGTCAAAAGTGAAGGAAATAGAAAACATAGCAGAGAAGTAAAAACATGCAAAATATTTTTAAAACTTTTGATTTGTCGTTTACAGCTTTTGTTTTAGTTTTGCCGGCGGTAGGAATGAGTGAACGGGTATTTTTTTTAATACCAAAGATGGCCATCATATGGCAACACTTTATCTCAGGCTGAGTTTAACAAAAAAAAAATTGAAATATATAGAAATATTAATAAATATATAAGAAAAATATAAAAATAAATGTTGGTATTTGGTTTTGATGTCCAAATAATACCAATAACAATGGATAGGATCTAAAGCTTGATTTAATATTTGTATCTTAATTATTGGGTCATCGACGTCTTTGTCGGCGCGCGTCGGGTAAGCGGTTTTTGATAAAGTGAATAGGTCGGTCACAACTGAGTATCGTCTCACAAGGACTCTTTGGGTTGTTGTTAACAGGAGTCGTTTGGGGGGTTTGGATTTGAAATTAATTGGAATTTAAGTGATTATCAAATAAGCTAGCGATCAACCTCTTACTTTTGGTTTCCCACTATCATCAGTTGTATAAATCCAAGCCCTAAGCTGATTCTAATCTCTTTTCAATTGTAACATCAATTAACAAGCGAAAGCGGGAGCTCACGAGACATATGTTCCTAATTAGAATTCAAGAGCGGATGAAGCCCTCGTGAATTAAGCAAACAGAATGAAAACATGCGAATTAAGCAAAAACCACGTTAACTATAGGAACACGCGATCATCAAAACAAACTCATACATACTCTATACGATTACGACCGAACATATAGAACAAGTATTGAAAGAGAATAGCAATGATCGGGAATTACAAAACCTCCAAGCTTCGTGAACAGAATTCGTGATCAATCGAAGGAGACTAGTTCTCCATTAACAAGTATGACAAAAACCTAAAAAAGTATAATGTAGAATAGTAAGCTGGATCCTTTTTACGTAATTTGCTTTGTTTATAGAGAGCGCGCATGTAGCAGTGATAGCCATCACGCGTGCGTACTTCCCTTGTCTTGGCGCGGTTCAAATTCTTGCCGCTTCACGTATGTGATACCTATCCGCGCTAAATGATGATAGCCGACTCAGAGTCTTGTCACATCACGGTAGTGACCATCATAGGTCGGAAGCGTGATCGGTAATGTCTTCGGTACTCTCATCACGCGTGATGTGCATCACGACTAGGTCAGATCCTCTGCGATCTTTCTGGTCTTCTCATCGGCCGTGACCATTGTCACACAGGCGTGATGCTTTGCATCTTTCACGGGTAGCTCATCTGGTGTGCGAGTGTCACAGCTGGGCCGTGATGACTTACGCTTCTAAGCATCCTTCCTTTCTTCTTTCTCCTCATTAGCTCGAAACATGAAATAGCAATAAGTGCTTTATTTGACTCAAAAGCGGCTAAATTATCCTAAAACTACTTAAGAGACTCAAAGCTTGGCGAGGGACAATCAAGTCCTAATCTGGGCTAAAACGACATTGAAACTCGAATAATTAGCACAAAAACTATGATCTTACTAGTTATAAAACTAGTTAGCCAGGAGGTGATCAAAATACCCCAAACTTAAACTTTGCTTGTCCCCAAGCAAACTAAAACTCAAAAGGACTCAAGACTTGGCAGCTCAAAGGATTCAATCAATTTACACACATTTCAAGCAATTCATCAAAACAATTTTCCTTCAATGTTCCCCATATTCAACAATGCAATCCCCACATTCATTTACTTTAAACAATTGAGAACTCCATCATTTATGCAATCATTTATCAAAGCAAGGGATCTAAGTTACACACAAAGGGAGATCACCAAATTCAAACAATCGCCTTCCTCACAAGGAATTAATGTTTCCTTCGTTTCGCTCGGTTTATCTAGGCTATCAACATTTCACTCAATTTCACTTTTAAGAGCACTTCCCATGAATTTGATTTTCATCTCAAACAAGGTTCCCACGAAAACATGCATGCAACATCAAAAGGTCTTTTAAGGTTGTAATGAGGGGTGGAGCTAAGGGTAGGATATTCAAAGGTACTAGGCTTTAGTCCCAGGAACTAAGAGAGCATGAACATTTGATACATTGAATTTCCACTCAAGTTCCTTTTTCCATTTTTTTTTTTGTTTTGGGTGACTACACCTTTTTCCTTTGATACCATTTTGACATTTTTGCACCTTTTTTTTTTTCTTTTCCCCTTGGGTACAAACATTTTTTTTTTTTCTTTTTCTCAATCCCAAGCAACACATCATATCCTTGTAGCCACCCCAAACTTAGTTTCTTGCAACCATTCTCTTACTAAGCTTCCATGCTCTCCTAATCCTAGATCGGGTTAACATGGTTTTCAGTTTTTAGGCTCATAAACATAAGGTCATCAAGAACAACAAGGCTAATCGAGGCTCGATGGGGATAACTAGGGAACATGAATTAGGGACGGTTATTTTCAGGCCAAGTAGCTAACTCAAAGAAAGTCTGCCTAAATCATCTGATGCAATCACATAAACATGCAAACCAAGTAGAGACTCAAGCAAATTCTGGAAAGTGCAACTAGAAAGTGATTCACAGATTAGAAACATGTTGGAGGATCAAATCCTACTTTGGACATTTTTCGCAAATCGTTTGATCGAGATTCTATCCCTAGTGTGTGCACCCCTTCACCCCAAACTTATCATAAATCATGTAATCACAATGAAATATCTCAAAGTTTAATTTTCAATTTTTCAAATGGGGATCAATTTTCAATTTCAAAACCTAGGGGGAATCATCAACGATCGACAAATATCATGCAATCTATCTATGCAAATTCAACAAAAACCAATCAAGCCTGCCGACACAAGACTCAAACACAAAACTCTTGATCTTCTCAAATTATTCAAGAGCTAAAGGAAAAACAAAACAAAAACAAGGCAAGGAAAAGCAATTAAAAAGAGTAAGGTTCAAAGTAAACTCATGGAGGCGGTTCCACCAGGATCCCACTGTCTGTGATATAGCGGCCAAGGAATGCTCAAAGTGCGATATGATCCTCCCGGACCCCATGGCATGAAGCATAAGTATGGGGAGTGGGCACCTAATAATCATGGTAACTCGCCAAGTGCGGCGGACTTCTCACTCCCTCTTGGGTCAAAGTTGACCTCTGTTCAACAAAGTCCTCCCAATAAAAACGGGATTCAACCTCTTGGGTGGCCATAGTGCCTTCATATCCAAGGGTGCAAAATCCATAGGCTTGAACTCCATCTTTGGTGGTTCCACGGTGGGAGGTGGCAAAAGCGGTGCGAGGATCTCCGGTGCCACTTCAACCTGTGCGATTCTCACTCACTTGCATTATCAAATCCATCACCTGCTATACATGCAGAAATCTCAGCACACACCCACAAGGGTTAGTGTTAGTACGGTCAGTACATATAATACAACAAACCGAATGAGAAAAGGCTTGATATGCTGGAAATTCAACACAGAGTTCATCAACAATAGTGTTCTTGACATTATTATCAAAATCATGTTCAAAAGAAGTATTGTCAAGAACAACAATTTGTGAATCGTATGTTCTTCAAGGAGACGTTGAGTTTGCAATGTGGTCAAGGCGGAGGCAATGCGACCAACTTGAGCGGCCAAATCCTAAAGACTTGCTTCCTCGTCCTCAGTTGGTATTCAAGCATGTCTTGTGCCATTTCTAAGACTTGCTTGTTGGAATTGAAGAGTGTGCCCCGCCATTTGTTGTACCAAAGAGGCAATCTCATCCAAGCTGCCTTGTCCTCCACCATGTTGGCGAATAATCATCTACTCCAAACATGCCAAAATCACTATTAAACTCATAACCTCCAAGCAAAGTTAGGATAACATATGCATGGTGGTGGCTCATCAAAGTTAGGATAATATATGCATGGTGGTGGCTTATAATCAACATTAGGCATATAACCTTGCATATAATTATCCATGGGTAGATTCACAATCAGACCAATTCAGCAAAATTTTTTTTATTTTCTGTTAATAACAACAAGAGTGCACGGCAACGGAGCCAATTTTTGTGTAGTTATCGTGCCGCACGCGTCAAAAAAGCGGCGGTTTGTAAAAAGTGTAGTCGGGGTGCGACAACTCGAGTATCGTCTCACAAGGACTCTTGGGTTGTTGTTAACGAGAAAAAGTCGGTTTTGGGGTTTTGGATTTGAAATTAATTGGAATTTAAGTGATTATCAAATAAGCTAGACGATCAACCTACTGCTTTCGGTTTCCCACTATCATCGGTTCGTATAAATCCAAGCCCTAAGCGGATTCTAATCTCTTTTCGATTGTAACATCAATTAACAAGCGTAAACCGCTCACGGACATATGTTCCTAATTCGAATTAAGCAAGCGGATGAAGCCCTCGTGACTTAAGCAAACACGAATGAACACACGCGAATTAAGAAAACGCGATTAAGTATAGGAACACACAATCATCGAAACAAACCAATACATACTCAATACAATTTGAATTAAGCAAAAGCGAAATATAGAACAAGTATTGAAGAGAATAGCAATGAAATCGGGAATTACAAAACCTCAAGCGGGCGGAACCCGATTACAAGAGACCAATCGAAGGAGACTAGTTCTCCATTAACAACTATGACAAAAACCTAAAAGTATAATGTAGAATAGTAAAAGTGGATCCTTTTATTCTGAATTTGTGACTTCTTTTATAGAGAGGCCGCGCGTCACGGCGTGATGGCCATCACGGCCCAGGCGTGACCGCTTCTATCTTGGGCGCCGGTTCAAATTCTTGCCCTTCACGGTCGTGATACCTATCACGGCTAGACCGTGATAAGCTTCGACTGCGGGAGCTGATGTGTCGCGGTAGTGACCTTCATCGCGGTGGTAGTGATCAGTGCGTCTTTTCAGTGCTCCTCATCACGCCCGTGATGTGCATCACGGCTAGGTCGTGATCCTCTCTCGATCTTTCTGGTCTTCTCATCACCAGTAGTGACTATTGTCACGGCTAGGCGTGATGCTTTACGTCTTTCTGGGTAGCTCATCACGGTAGTGACCCGGTGTCACGGCTGGCGTGATGACTTCTGCTCTAAGCATCCTTCCTTCTTGCTCTCCTCATTAGCTTTGAAACATGAAATAGCAATAAGTGCTTTATTTGACTCAAAACTGGCTAAATTATCCTAAAACTACTTAAGAGACTCAAAACCTTGCTTGAGGACAATCAAGTCTAATCTCGGCTAAAACGACATTGAAACTCGAATAATTAGCACGAAAACTATGACGTTACTAGTTATAAAACTTGTTAGCCAGAGGTTGATCAGTACCTAACTCATTACTTGCACTTTAATTAAATAAAAAAATCAATAAATAAAAAAAGAACGTCGACTAGAAATATAATTATAACTCAACAACTCAATGGAAAAATGAAAACCTATTCATAGATCATCTAAATCTAATTATAAAACATTACAAACAACACTATTTAACTATATTAAAATACAATATAATACGATTATCAAATATAATGCATAATATTAAGTTGAACATTGAGAAAATGTTATAATATACTTCCAAAACTGTTAGATCAAGAAAGCACATACACTCAGTATGATACTCTCACACTTGCACACTTTGATGTTTCACACACTCTTGGAAATATGCACACTGAGATATCACAATTTTACTAAATGTATTCTCTCTTCTGAAATTCATTGATAATGCATAGTATTTATACAACTCAAAGTCCTACATTGATTGGGATAGACTCTAACTACTTCAGCTATTTTTCCTCCCTAACAAACTAAGCGAATTAACAAACATAACTACCATTCTAACTAACTGAATTACACCAATACACCCCTAATTCAGATTAGTCATAGGCTGCACTCTAGCATACTTCTCAATTCTGCAAACCTTGCATTCTTGAGGCTTAGTCGGTATGTCCCAGCTTGTACATCGATCTGCGGTCTTTGCATCACCCGACTTACCTTGCGACTTGATCACGAAGGGAAGTGATACTTGGTTTCTATGTGTTTGCTCCCGCCATGAGCAATTGGATATTTTGCCAAGTCAATAGCTGACTTGTTGTCAATCGGGAGCTTCACGGGATTAGCTTCTCTCAACTTCAGTTCTTCTAGTAAGGTTTCCAGCCATAGAGCTTGACAAGCGCCTATTGAGGCTGCAACATATTCGACCTCACGGGATGATAAGGCAAACAGTTTGCTTCTTTGAACACCAACTTATTGGCTTGTCTCCAATCATAAACACATAGCTTGTGGTGCTTTTCCTATCATCTTTGTCACCACACCAATCGAGTCACAGTAGCCAAACAATTGGCTGCACTTCACTTAAGCCGTTAGGATAGAGAATGCCAAATCCAAGAGTTCCTTTGACATATCTAAGGATCCTCTTGGTGTAGTGAGATGAGACACCTTTGGATGCTCCATGTATCTCGCTAATCATACCAACATTATAGGCTAATTCAAGCCTGGTGTTGCCTGGTATCTTAAGGAACCTACCATTTGCTTGTAGTGAGTAGGATCCTTTGCTTCATGAGAACCATCCTTTTTGCAGCTTGTTTCTGTCTCTTTGGTGTGCTTGCGGGATTACGGTCAAGCATACTAAACCTCTTTAGTACATCTTCAGCATATTTCCTTTGGCTCATGAAGATACCCTTGCTTGTATGAGTAAATTCAATGCAAAGGAAATAGGATAGCACCCCCAAATCACTCATTTCAAATTCCTTCATGATTACGTTTTTTTGAACTCGGCAATTTCAACTTCACTACTTCTGTTACATGCAGATCATCAACATATAAGCATACTATAAGTGTGTTTGTTGTAGAAGCATGCCTAACATACAAACCATGTTATGTGGTGCATTTTACAAATTTCGAGTTGCTTTAGAAAGCCATCGATTCTCATATTCTAGGCTCTTGGGGCTGTTTTAGTCCATATAGGGCCTTCTTCAACTTGTAAACTTTGTTTTCATGCCCCTTTTACAATGTAGCCAGGGGGCTGAGAAACATAGACTTCCTCCTCTAGTGGACCATTTAAAAAGGCAGATTTCACATCCAGTTGGTACAATGACCAACCTTTGAAGCTCGCCAATGCAACCACAAGTCTTATTGTTTCAATTCGTGCAACAGGTGCAAAAACTTCATAGAAATCCAGACCAGGTTTCTGTAGGAAACCTTTAGCAACTGACCTGGCCTTATATTTGGCAATATCACCATTAGGCTTCACTTTTGTTTTGTAAACCCATTTTACATCAATAGGTTTCTTCTGTTTTGGCAAGGTCACCAATTCCCAGGTCTCATTCTTTTCAATTGATCCGATTTCCTCCAGCATGGCATTTCTCCAATTTGGACTTTCCATAGCCTGCTCAAAACCCAGGAAAGCTCGGCTTCAGCTAACGATTGCAAAGTGCACTAGCTCACCTACGTTGTAATTGAAGAATCTGGAAACAGCTCATACT
Source organism: Sophora flavescens (assembly GCA_030762895.1). Classification (NCBI taxonomy): domain Eukaryota; kingdom Viridiplantae; phylum Streptophyta; class Magnoliopsida; order Fabales; family Fabaceae; genus Sophora; species Sophora flavescens. The sequence goes on from JAUPTC010001071.1 coordinate 23,519, forward strand.
CATTGAATCTTGGTGGTGCATGTCTTTCTCTTTGTGATCTTCTGATCTGAGTTTCTACAGCAGCTTCGACATTTTCTTGATCATCTTCAAACTTCATCAATATGCTGTTAGCATTGTTATCAGTCTTGACTGCTTCCCAATTCCAATTTTTCTTTTCATCAATCACAACATCACTCACGATCATAATTTTCTTCTTCTTAGGGTCAAACAACTTATAAGATCCAGTTGAATGATAACCTAGAAGGATCATCTCGCTCACTCTATCATCAAGTTTCTTTCTAAGTTGTTCGGTACATGCCTATAGCATAATGAGCCAAAAATTCGAAAATGGCTTACATTAGGCATGTTACACGACCATGCTTCCTCAGTGTCATGCCTTGCAGCCTCTTGGTTGGACTTCTATCCAAGATATAAGCTGCGGTTACTCTTGCTTCACCCCAAAAATAGCGAGGCATTTTCTTTGCTTTGTCAGATGCTTCTTGTCATATCAAGAAGTGTTACTGCTTTCTTCTTTTCTGAGTTCCATTATGTTGAGGTGTATATGGAGCTATCACCTCATGTATGATTCCCTCTTGGTCACAAAATTTCTAAAATTCATGTGAGACATACTCACCTCCTCCATCAGTCCTCAACACCTTGATTGCCACTTTGCTTTTCAACCATTAATTTGAACTTTTGAAAAACACTTAACACATCATTCTTCCTTTTAATGAGATACAACCACATTTTCCTTGTAAATTCATCAATAAAGGAAACAAAATAACTGTTGCCACCAAGAGAAGTTACCTCAAAGGGACCACACACATCTGAGGAAATGACAGTAAGTTTCTCATTTGCCCTGTTTGGAATTTTAGATTTGTAAGATTTCCTTGTATGCTTGGATTCACAGCAATCAGCACACACTTCCTTTGGCTGCACAATGGTGGGAAGGCCTTTAACCATATTCTTGCTCTTTAACGGGGCCAAGACTTCTGAAATTCAGATGTCCAAACCTGTGATGCCACAGCCAAGTTTCACTGCTGCATTCACTGGCTAGACACTGATGCTGCATCACTTGAACACCAATCTTGAAAGTCCTATTTTTTGACAAAGGAGCTTTCAGGACTAGTCTTCCTTTGTTATCAAACACCTTCAATTGACTATGCTCCATTTTCATTGAGTAGCCTCTTTCCAGTAACTGACCAAGGCTTAGTAGATTATTCTTCATATTGGGAACATACAGTACATCAGCAATGGCAGCATGCTGTCCATTCTTCTGCTGGATCATTACTCTCCCCATTCCTTCAGCAGTTACAGTGCTATTGTCAGCAAATCTAACCTTGCTCTTCACATTCTCATCAAGGTTTGTGAACCATTCCTTATGGCCAGACATATGATTAGAACATCCTGTATCAAGATACCATAACTCAGATTTTGCATTTTCTGAGCTAGTGGTAGCCATCAAGAGGACTTCATCTGAGTCAGAATCTTCCTCATGAGCCATTTGTGCCTCTTCACACTTTCTTGGCACCTTCTTGCCTCTGCACTCATTTGCATAATGACCATATTTCCGAGGTTGTAGTACTTTGCACATCCTTTCTCGGAACTCTTCTTTTATCATTGTTTCTGCTCCCCTCATATTTCTTGGAGCTTTCATCATTGTGATTCTGCTCAGTGCTACTGCCTTGGCCTTTTTCTTGATTCTTCCACTTATTGTTTTTCAACATTCCTTTTCCCTTGTAATTCTTTCCCCCATCTCCTCCTTTTCTGTTTGGGGTGAGCTTGAAGAGCTTGCTCGGTCTTTCAGGATTTCTCTCATTGAGCCTCAGCTCTCGGGCTTCAAGAGATGCATGAAGCTCTTCAATCTTAATCCCATCAAGAACCTTGGCCTCCTCCAATGCAACCACCACATGATCTTAACGTGGATTTAAGGTTCTCATTACTTTTTCAATTATCATTATAGTTGTAAGTGTTTCACCACAAGATTTCATTTGATTGGTGATTGCTAACAATTTAGTGAAGTAGTCACTTACCTTTGTCTTGATCGGTCATCTCGAGCAATTCATCTGCCTTCTAAAGGCCTGCGACTTCACCTTTTTGAGATTATCAGCACCCTCACAAGATCTTGAGCCAAGTTATCCCATGCTTGCTTTGCGGTTTTCTGCTGATGAGATCTTCTCCCGGTTATCGAGAATCCATGCATTGTTGAATCAAGAAGAGGCTTTAGCATCCTTCCTTGAGCTTGCTTGATGGGCAGTTCTTTGTTCATCAGTGGGATTCTGGGCAGTTCCTATATCCATCATTCACAATTTCAAGAACTTCTTGAAATCGAAAAAGAACTCTCATTTGCGCTTTCCATCTGTCATAGTTCTTGAGGTCAAGGTTGGGAGATTCAGGGAAGATTTCCATTAGATGCCATGCTCTTCTTTCAGGAACCAGGATCAAAAACACAAAGCTCTAGATACCACTTTGTTAGATCAAGAAAGCACATACACTCGGTATGATACTCTCACACTTGCACACGTTGATGTTTCACACACTCTTACTCTTGGAAATATGCACACTTTGAGATATCACAATTTTCTTGAATGTATTCTCTCTTCCGAAATTCATTGATAATGCATAGTATTTATACAACTCAAAGTCCTACATTGATTGGGATAGACTCTAACTACTTGACTATTTTTCCTCTAACAAACTAACTGAATTAACAAACATAACTACCATTCTAACTAACTGAATTACACCAATAAAAACAACTGATTCATAAACTTGCAAGTTCTAAGTTGTTACTCTCCAAAACTTGCTAAAAAATAATATATTGCACTTATTAGTTGTACTAGTAAAGTCATAATTAATTACACGAATTGTTATGTTATTTTACCTCATCATTAAAAATAAAGACTCCAAAAGACTGTAAAGGTAATTCAAAAACACACATAATAACTTACCAAGTATACATTTTCTCCCACACTCAGAGTACTCATGCATCATAATAGAAGAGGAGAACTTAACATTTCATTCATTCAAATCCTTGATACATACGAAACCAACGTACAGAGCATATTAGAACCAAAGCGATGATGGTTTCTGACCACCTCAAGTTTTGATGTTAACAAAATTATAAAATTAAGTTGAAGAATGCATGTTTCACTAGTGCAGGAAGCACTTGTAACATCGTGTTAAAATTGTCTTGTAACGTCAGTTTCGAAGACGACGTTATTTTAGTCGATGTTACAAATTTAACTTTTAACGTCAGTTTTCAACCGTTGTTACAAGTTAACCTGTAACATCGGTTTTATGGAAAATCGTCTTTACAAGTCGGATTGACTGATCAAAGCAATGTTGCAAGTTAACTTGTAACAGTGGTTCTGGATAACCGTTGTTACAAGTTAACTTGTAAGAGCGGTTGTATCCAGAACCGTTGTTACAAGTTACGTGTAACAATGGTTCTAACTACAACCCATGTTACAATTTTTTTTATAATTTGGTTTGCTTTTAGTTACTGCATACACATATGCACTGCTAAAATTCATAGATACACACACAGAAGCATCCAGATGCATACATACAACCCTAAGATCATCCAGAATTCAGACCAAATGACAGAATCCATATATATATATATATATACATACATCTTACAACAAGAAATCATTTATACAACCAAAGTTGATCAAGCTAACTAAGTCATGATCTATTACATCATGGATACCTAAAAAAACATAAATAACATCATGAATAAAATAAAATAAAAACATAACTTACACTATGGTCAAGTTTAGATCAATATCCCTTCATTATGATCATCGCGAGTGGCAAGTAGATCGTCCACTACATTTTCCTCAATGAAAGCAAGCATATGTGATGAGAAATAAGGAGTCTCATGTATATCAAGAGTTGGATCTTGATTTTCATCACTACCATTATGCATGGTTTTTCCTTGGAGAACCACTGACCACCTTTTGTTAGAAGGATCATTGATATAAAACACTTGTTTTGCTTGGAAAGCCATCATGAAAGGCTCTTCCGTATGACCAACCTTGTTAAGGTCTACCAATGTAAATCCTAATTCATAGGTTTGTACACCACTTTTTCTTGTCAACCCACATACATTTAAAAGCGCCCTTTGTAAATTTAGTGTAAACGACCTCCCAAATTTCTTCAATGACTCCAAAGTAAGAGTCGGGTGCTATATTAAGGTTTGTATCTTTTGAACTAGATAAGTGCATGGACTCAGCCACGATCATAACCCCACTATTTTGCATGGTACTCTTGTCATCCAGGGGACTTAATTTGTATAAAAGCAAAACTTATTGATGTCGTAACCACTATAACATATGACATTAAAGTTAGGCCCACATGCTAGCCATTTTAATGTATCAGAAGCAGTACTACCATCCTTCAGAATTTCTTCTTTAAACCATTGCAAGAAAGTCTTCTTATGCTTGTTCAACAACCACTTTTCGTTCATTCGAGGGTTTCTTCCTTGACTTTCCTTTTGTGCTCACATAAGTAAGGTTGAACTTCATCGGTGTTATTCAATATATACAAATGTGCTTGAAGCACTTCCTCCCGACACTTGCCCGTAACAGTTTCACCTCGTGTACCCTTACCTGCACATCTTCTCCCATGACGAGACTTAGGAATCTCTATAGGTTCTGTTTCAGAAAGGTAGTCGGAACAAAACTCAATAGCTTCTTTTACAACGTACCTTTGAACAATAGATTCTTCTAGACGTTGTGAGTTCTTCACATACCCTTTCAAGATCTTCATGTATCGCTCAACTGGGTACATCCACCTTAAATAAACAGGGCCACACAATACATCTCCAATTGGCATAAGATAATGGCAGCCTCTTTTTCCAACTCATCCAACTTCCCGGGATCAATGACTTTGCTACATATAGCGTTGAAGAATAAACGCAACCTAGTTATGGCATGTCTAACATTTATAGGAGCACAATCACGAATAGCCACAGGTAGTAGTTGCCGCATCAAGATGTGTCAATCATGAGACTTCAAGCCAACTAATTTCAGATCGCTCATTGAGACAAGCTACTTGACATTTGAATAGTAACCCTGTGCACTTTGACGTCCCGTAGACACTCATAAAAACTCATTCTCTCATTTTTTTGACAAAGTATGACAAACTGGAGGAAAATATGTCTGCTTACCATCCTTTGACTATGGAGCTAACTGTAACACCCATCTCGACTGCTACATTGTCTGTGGCACTTCTTTTTTATAAGACCGAGTAAAGCGAAAAATAATTATTTTACCAAAAATATGGGTTTACTTTTTGCTTTTCCTCTTTCGCAAACGATACCATACATATTCTTTAACATACATCATCAACTCATATATAAGTATTTTATAAACCATGTTCCAAGTACCATCGGTCATAAATATACATATTCAGAAAATGGCGGAAATACCAACGCCCATAAACAACAACAACTTACTGGAAATATGTTTATAATAATAGTAACAATTTTAGAGACATAGCTCCACAAAATATAACAAAGACACGAGACTGGCTAGATAAAAAATAATGACAAAATGTCCATTACACTAAAGCCCTCGCGACTTTGTCCATGTCTCCAAGTACTCTCAAATATCAGCAGGGTGTGATGGAGAAACAGTGTTGTCGCCATCTTCGCCCGACGTAAGATAGAAAACAGTAAACCAAAAAATACAGAAATGAGGTGATATTTCTGTTCATCTTACACTTAACGCAGACATGCAGTGGTATGACACACAGTTACGTACAAATATTAGTAAACAATTATATCATCCATCACAACAGAAATAATAATGTTTCACAACAACATAATCACGAGGCACCGTTTTTCCATAGATAAGAGACATCTAAAACTCGAGGAATGACTTCTGATTCCCTATACCATGGTTTTAACAAACAGTCGGAGAGAGTGGTTCGGAGGATTGTTCCGGAGTCCACCAACCTTGGGTAATAAAAATGCGTCAACAGTCGTCATGGTGAACATAGACTATTTTCAAGAACATC
>JAUPTC010001072.1:0-29500 GCA_030762895.1 Sophora flavescens
TTTTGAAATCTTTTTGTTGGACCAACTAAAGCCCATAAGCACCCAAAATGCAGCATCTTCAGAAAAATAAACAGAGAAATTAAACAAGACAAAACACACAATATAATAGTTGTCACAAGATCACAGACAAACGTAGGAAATGGGTTTTAGAAATAATACGCAACAACAGTAACACGGTGGAGCAGGAGATGTGCAGAAGGCGGCGATAGACGGCAGAGGCTCTAGACAGTGGCATGGCGGTGAGACGAGTAGGGCTGGTTTGCTGTGATGGTCACGGACGGTTTGGTGCTGGAGTCCGAGTTTGTGGCGGATCTGGGTAGAGGATGGTATGCGGTTGTGACAGCGGGCGAAGAATGTGATGGCTCGAGGCAGAGGAGCCAGTGGCGACTAGCTTGCTGTGGTGGTCGCGGACGGCGGCAGCACTCGACTGGACGGAGTTTATGGCAATGGTGCTTGCGTGACGGCAATGACGGAGCTCGTCGGAAGAGCTTGAAATGAGAGTCTGATCTACTTTTTATGTATTGGGTTTTCTCTTTTGTTTTATTTTTTTGATTTGGGATGGTAGCAAAGATGAGTTTTTGTGAGTTGACGATATTAAAGGGAGCTTCTGTTACTGGTATGGTGATTAAGGGGAGTAAGCTTTGGGTGAAGGTGAAAATGAAAGGAGGGAGTTGATGGAAGGTGGTTCTGTGTATATATAATAGAGTAAAGGGAAGATTATGCCCAATTTTATTATTTGTTTGTTGAGAGGTAGGACGAAGGTACAGAGAGAGGGTGCCATGGTGGTGCTCCCACTACTCTGTGTGGCTGATGTAGGTGCAGGGGTTGCTACCCCTTGTTTTGGAAAAAAAAACTCAAAAAAACAAAAAAGGGTAAATAAAAACAAAGCTGATTTTTACCTGAATTGAGAGGAGGCAGAGAGCTACGGGTGAGAGAAAACAAAGAGGACAAAATACTTATTCTTTTCTCTTTTTTTTATTTAAACCCTTGGGCTTGGATAATTGGGCTACATAAAACTTGTAATTAAAATTTGGGTTAACTCTAATCATCTATTGGGCCAAGAGCATGAACAAAATATTTTTTTATTTTTTGCAATTTTTTTTTTGTCTTTTCAAAATATTAATTAAAAAAAGAGACACCTGGACAAAACTAGGTGTTCATAATTATAAATTAAGGATGTTGGTGGAAATATTTATTTGAGGATTGGGTAAGTCAGTTTTGCTGTCTAAGATAGCTTGCAAAGACTGCATAACCGTGGTTAAGTTTTTCTCTTTTCCCTGTACTTTGGTGAGGTGGCTCTTTCATATTTTTTGTGGTATAGGTTCTGGGGCCATGAAGGCTACTGCGATTACGCCATTGTTTTTGGTCCAACTGGATACTCATTGGGGTTATAGCCTGTTCAATGATGGAATATGCTTATTAATTGTGTATCCTATGACTGATGTTGTTATTGGGACTGTTGTAGGGTCAGTGTGTGTATTAGACCATTGGTGACACCAACATGAATCCCTTTGTTGGTGTTCCCTCAGCATGCCCTGGTATGGTTCAAAATCTTAGTTTTGATATTTATTATCAAGGGCAGTAAGTCTCCTGTTAATGTCTTTGACTCTATAAAGTGTCACATTTTACTGAATACTATGTTGTTGTATTGAAATCCTTTTAAACTATGCCATTTTTTATTTTCAGTTCATTGCTTGAAAGAACTATTATATAATTGAAAACAGGGTAGTTAATCCCGGATAGCGGCGCGGCGCGGAGCGGCGGATCCAAAAAACTCTATAGCGGTACAGTGCATAGTGGGATGACCGCCATTTTAGGCTTTTTTATACAGGTTAGATAGGAAGATAAATTTATACTAGATACTTATACATGTACAAAATACTAAAAATACTCAAAATTCAAGTCATATTCATAATTCATCATAGATAGTCATATTGTCAGATGTATATCCTAACAAAAGCACACTAGTTAAGTACAAAAAGTAGTGTGCACATATCAATTTAAGCCCTACTACCCTAGGCCTAGAGGCTTAAAAGAAACTAAACATTAAACTTAACATATACATAGTCATAGGTCCTAAGCAAAGCACACTAGTTAACAAGTACAAAAAGTAGTGTACACATCAATTTAAGCCATACTACCCTAGACCTAGATGCTTAAAGAAACTAAACATTAAACTAAACATCAAACACCATATTCAAGATCATCCAAGTATTCTTCTTCTTTTTCAGTGTCACTACTAAGCTTGTAGAGTCTTTCCTCCTCCTCCCTCTTGAATCTCTTCATCACTTTTTTCTTCTTCTATGACTCCTCCCCTTGAGCTTGAAGGCCTAGAAGCAACCGCCCTCCCTTTTCTTGTATGCTGCCTAGTGTAGGTTGAAGGCTCACCAGCCCCTGTTAAGTCAACAGCATCTCCCATGTTAAGGTATCATCATCAAAAACCAATTCAGCACTAGCATCTTCCCTATCTCCACCCATTTCTCCCACTAACCACTCATTGCTATCATCAATATCATTCAAGAGAATGGGATCAGTCACATCACTGCTGTCAAAACGCTCCTTAAGAGCTTGGTTATATTTAATATAAACCAAGTCTTGTAACTTCTCATGCTCAAGCCTACTTCTCTTCTTCGAATGGATCTTTGTCATAAGTTTTTTACAAAAAATGAATGTTAGTTTCTATACATTCTTTGTCAAAAACTGAATGTCAAAAACTGAATCTTAACATTCAGTTTCTTTACAAACTGAAATGTAAAGATTAACTTACATGCTCAAAAATACTCCAGTTTCGCTCACATCCTGATGCGCTGCAAGTCAAGCTCAATACTTTAATGGGAAGTTGCATCAAATCTGGACAATGTGATCCATAATTCCTCCACCACTCAGCTGCAAGTAATGCAATAATATTTAGGCATTACTATGTTTAAAAAGAAAAAAAAACAGCACTTCCACAATTCCACTTACCAGGAGTCATAGTAGTCCGATGCCTTACAACTTGATCTTATCCCAAAGAGGCCTAAAGCTCTCTTATATTTTGACAGCTGGTTGGTAATCTTGTCCACAGCTGCATCATTTGCACTAAGCCTTTCAATGCAATGATGAAGTCCCTCCACCACTTCATGATCAAGTTCTATAACCGGATTGCTGTAGAAGAACTCAGGGTTTAGAAAATGGCCAGCTGCATGAAGTGGGTGATGAAGTTGGCACTCCCATCTTTTGTCAATGATTTCACAAATCTCCTTCTACTTGCTTTCATCTCCATTGAGGGCATTCTGAATTTCCTCCTTGGCTATCCATGGCTTCCTAAATATAACCCATTGCAGGCTTCTTTTCATTGTCAACAAGCCTAAGCACACGTACAAGAGGGCCCATAGCCTTAAGTGTGAAAATAACATCATTCCAGAACGTAGGCATAAGTACAACATCAGCTGCCTTTTTCTCCTTAGGTTCTTTGGCTGTCTTGGACTTCAACCAATCATCAGAAGTGAACATTTTTCTAAGGTTGTTCTTTCGATTATGCAACCTTTGCAAAGTTAGGAAAGACGTAGCAAACCTAGTGACTCCGTATCTAACCAACTCCGCCTTGCTTGTGAACTTCCTCATAGTGTTCAAGGCCAATGTGTGGTTATAAATAAAACCCACAAGATTGATGCCTCTTTGTATTACCCTTTTAATTCTAGGAATCTTGCCAATATCTTCTAGCATCAAGTTTAGGCAGTGAGCAGCACATGGAGTCCAAAACATGTTTGGTCCCTTGGCTTGCAATAGTTTACCTAAGAGTCAAGTCAATAAAATTAAATGAGTGCCAAACTAACAATAATTGATGACATTTGTGCATGAAGTGAACAACATTTCTTACCAGCCAATACATAGTTACTTCCGTTGTCACTCACTAGTTGCACAACATTGCTTACTCCAATTTCTTCGACAAAACTGTCCAGCAGCTGAGTATGATGATCAGCAGGGGAGGGGAGCTGCAACAAACAACATATGACAAAGCTGATGATGCATAGTTCTTATATTTTTTTTTCTTTTCAATTTTAGTTCTCTGTGTTTATCTGATTATCTGCTTTGCACATTGTGCTTCATGATTTACTTTTTGATATCTTGTCTGGATGCTAGATTGCTGGATTTTGTTTGTTGATGGTTTCATTTTCAGTTGAATGTTGAAGTTATGGATTTTAGATAGAGAAGAAATTAATATAAGAAAAAGAATGAAGACTCTACTTGAAAACTGAAACTGAATATGTCCCTTGTATTAACATTCCAATAGGACTACAATATATAATAGATAGGGGAACCTGATTCCTAGAGCATTAATTATCTATGCTAAGTCCTAGGAGAATAGATGCAATGAAACTAAGAATACAATGGATGAGAATCCACCGTCCACACCGTTCAACCGTCCAAGCTTAATATAACATTAATCCTAATCTAATTTCAATAAGAGTATTAATTATAAGCAATTTCCAATAATCTTCTAGCATCAAGTTTAGGCAGTGTGCAGCACATGGAGTCCAAAACATGTTTGGTCTCTTGGCTTGCAATAGTTTACGTAAGAGTCAAGTCAATAAAATTTAATGAGTGCCAAACTAACAATAATTGATGACATTTGTGCATGAAGTGAACAACATTTCTTACAAGCCAATACATTGCTACTTCCGTTGTCACTCACTAGTTGCACAACATTGCTTTCTCCAATCTCTTTGACAAAACTATCCAGCAGCTGAGTATGATGATCAAGCGGGGAGGGAGCTGCAACAAACAACATATGACAAAGCTGATGATGCATAGTTCTTATATATTTTTTTTTCTTTTCAATTTTAGTTCTCTTTGTTTATCTGATTATCTCCTTAGCACATTGTGCTTCATGATTTACTTTTTGATATCTTGTCTGGATGCTAGATTGCTGGATATTGTTTGTTGATATTTTCATTTTCATTTGAATGTTGAAGTTATGGATTTTAGATAGCGAAGAAATTAATATAAGAAAAAGAATGAAGACTCTACTTGAAAATTGAAACTGACAGTGTCCCTTGTATTAACATTCCAATAGGACTACAATATATAATATATAGGGGAACCTGATTCCTAGAGCATTAATTATCTATGCTAAGTCCTAGGAGAATAGATGCAATGAAACAAAGAATACAATGGATGAGAATCCACCGTCCACACCGTTCAACCGTCCAAGCTTAATATAACATTAATCCTAATCTAATTTCAATAAGAGTATTAATTATAAGCAATTTCCAATAATCTTCTAGCATCAAGTTTAGGCAGTGAGCAGCACATGGAGTCCAAAACATGTTTGGTCTCTTGGCTTGCAATAGTTTACCTAAGAGTCAAGTCAATAAAATAAAATGAGTGTCAAACTAACAATAATTGATGACATTTGTGCATGAAGTAAACAACATTTCTTACCAGCCAATACATAGTTACTTCCGTTGTCACTCACTAGTTGCACAACATTGCTTTCTCCAATCTCTTCGACAAAACTGTCCAGCAGCTGAGTATGATGATCAGCAGGAGAGGGGAGCTGCAACAAACAACATATGACAAAGCTGATGATGCATAGTTCTTATATATATTTTTTTCTTTTCAATTTTAGTTCTCTTTGTTTATCTGATTATCTGCTTTGCACATTGTGCTTCATGGTTTACTTTTTGATATCTTGTCTGGATGCTAGATTGCTGGATTTTGTTTGTTGATGGTTTCATTTTCAGTTGAATGTTGAAGTTATGGATTTTAGATAGAGAAGAAATTAATATAAGAAAAAGAATGAAGACTATACTTGAAAACTGAAACTGAATATGTCCCTTGTATTAACATTCCAATAGGACTACAATATATAATAGATAGGGGAACCTGATTCCTAGATCATTAATTATCTATGCTAAGTCCTAGGAGAATAGATGCAATGAAACTAAGAATACAATGGATGAGAATCCACCGTCCACACCGTTTAACCGTCCATGCTTAATATAACATTAACTACCCTGATTGAAAATTAGTATTTCATCCTTGTATCATGTGCTGTAATTACATCTGGCATAGTAACCTAAAGTTTGTCCATTGTGAGCAACCATTTCTTTTTTCTATCCTATTATTTCTGCCCATTTTTAAATCTTCTAGTTGTTTCAATTAACAAACAAGTTATATTACTTATGGTTAACTTTTTTTTTTATCTTTGTCGGTTGTTTCTGATGTTACTCTTCAGTGGGTTTTACCTTTCATGTGGGCATTAGTGCATTGGTGCCTAGCTATAGCTGGTGCCACTGCACTTCTGCCTCTATCATTGTGGTGTTTTTCATTTTTCTAAGATTGTCTCGTAATTTGTCATTTTGTCTCGTAATTCGTGTCATTTTTTTCTGTAATTGTGATTTTTTGCCGCACACAGTACATTTGTGGGTACAGGCCTTTCTCCCCATTTTGCATTATCTGAGTTAAAATGGTAGCTAATTATACTAGTTTTTATTTGATGATCAACTGGGGTTGACCTCTTAGATTGGATTAAGGAAAGGTTAAGAGGATAATTTTCTATATACTTGGGAGATAAGAGTTGTCTTGACAGTATTTGTATTTAGGTTTATGGTTCCTCCTACTTTTAGTGTATGATATATCTGTGGTCCAAGTATTCGTGAATGAATGATTTATAATGTAACCTGGAATAAATCTCTACACATTTTGAGATACTACATGGGGGATTGCCTTTTGAGGCAATAACATATTTTGAGATACATGTGGGGGATTGCCTTTTTGTGGCAATCTTGATTGTGGGTGCGTTTGAATCGCTAAAAATTAAGGGACTGAACAGCACAAGTATACTTGTTCCACGTTTAATTCAAAAAATGATCTAGGGACATGACAACTAATGGAACAATGGACAGTACAAAAACTCAAAATCTTGTCCATCACAAAACCATGTGACAAAAAGTTGTCCCATGACAACTATAAAAAAAGATAAAAATACCCACATTTATTTCCCTCTAAAATACCCTCCCTCCCTCTCTCTCTATCATGCGTTACTCTCTCTCTACTTTTAGTTTACGTATTTTTTTTACTGGATAGTTTACATATTATATGCACTGCGTATGATATATCATATCATCATATAATATAAATATTGCAAATCACAAATAACACACACACACACACACACACACACACACACACACACACACACATATATATATATAAAGATTATATATGTAATGCTTATAAAAAGATTTTGACCGGATAGTTTGTGTTTTGTATATAAAAAATATATAATGCTTATTTAATTTATATAATATTTAATGCTTGTCCATTCATTTCGAATAGGGAAAGGGTGTGCTTCTGTTGGAGTCCAACTCCGTTATATCACGACCCAGTACGGTATGTAGGTGTCCCCTTCTGATCCTATATGGAATCTGTTTATACAAGACATATATCCCTTATCTTGTGTTCTTTATATGTTTTTATTTATTCATGCAAGTTTTACTTGTCTATTTGTTGATTTTAATCACGTGTTCTTTATTTATGCAAAAGATGTATTGTGTTCCTCATGTTGATATTTATTGATGTTTTACTTGTCTATATTTGTGTGTTCAACTGTTGCTTTCTATACATGTATGCCATGGCACCTTGGGTGAGTTCACTTTTATTTTATTTTATTTTTGTTTTCAATTTTTCTGTTTGCAGAATCGTCCCAGAAATCCAGCAATGTCAGGAGGTTATCCTCAGCAAGGTTACCAAGCCCGACCACCCTCTAGCTGGGCCCAACCTGTTGCTCCTATGCAACAACCTGGATATGGCTATGTGCAACCTGGAGCATACTCTGGTCCATCATCACAGTATAACGTGTCTCAGCCACCATATGCAGGCTATCCTCCCCAGCAATCTGGTGGATATTCCACCAATTGGGACCCATCCACTGCACCACCTCACCAAAGATCCTACTCATGGTGGTTATGATTACTATAGTCAACAGCCACAAAGCAGCAAAGCAAAATCCGGAGGTCCTGCACTGCGCACTGATGGGTCTCGCATACAATTACAATCAACCACCTTCCTCTGGTTATAACCATTCGGGACAGGGTTATGCTCAGGACAACTATAGTGCGTATAATTCACCACCACAATCAGGGTATGGTCAGTCAACAACTTACGATCAACAAGGCTATAGCTAAGCTCCTAGCTATGGTAGTAGGACTAACCAAAGACAAGAGGCCAAACTTCCAACTATGGATCGCAGGGGATTCAGCCCAAGCTCCACCTGTCCAACCCTCTACAATGGCCCAGCAAGGTTATGCTACCAACCAACAGCCAAGCCCAAACACTGCCAACTATCCACATCAAGGAACAGCTCAGCCAGGTTATGGGATACCCCCAACCTCCCAAGCAGCTTATGGCAACCCACCACATCCGGTTATGGACCTCCTCAATCTCAAAAGCCTAGTACAAAGCGGGAGGCTATGGTCGGTCCAAGATACCCCCCTGCCCAGTCCCCACCCTCTGGGTATGCTCAACCAGGGTATGGTCCTCAATCATATGGTGCGCCTCCCAGTGGCCAGCCTGGTTATGGCCAGGCACCGCCATCATACAACAACAGTTCTTATGGTGCTGCTGGTTATACTCAGACAGCAGTATATTCTAGTGATGGTAATACCAATGGGAATATTCGTGGAAGCGATGATGGAGCAACTGCACCAGCTGTTCAACAGGGTAGAGTTGCTAAAGCGTCACCTCCGAGCTAATATTTGTGTTTCTTTTTTTTTTTGTTCTCTTTATTGTAGTAGTGCAGTGTTTAGATGGAAGCATTGATGTATTGAGATTCTGCTTTTTGAATATTTTGTTATTGTTAATTAGGAACTCACATTTTGTACTTTGTTGGATGTTGGAATCGCATGTTTTGAATTATCTTGACTCATGCTGTTTGGCTCTGCTATTATTTCGGGGTCTGATGCTCTTTCGAGTATTAGTGTGTTGCCCCATATTAGTGATTAATGAAGGTTCATATTCTCACTCTTAAACCTAAGTTCAATGCAGTGTTATTGAATAGCGGCCATGACGGCGCCATGGTGGAAAGTGGTGGCGGGTTTCGAGGGAAACACCATATGGAGGTGGTGGCGTGGCAGATTTTGTGGCGGAAAATGGCGGCCGCATGGCGAAGGCACCTGCCATGACGGAAAAAATGGGTTTTTTGGGGTTTTTTGAGGAAAAAACCCTAAATCAGCCTTCTGAGTTGCTTGGGTTGTGTGACCCGACTCGGAAATTGGGCCAAAATGGGCAAAACCCTAAAATCATATCCGACTTCCCACTTCTCATGTTCCTATATTGACGTGAACCTCATCTCTTCTCCCATTTCATCCTTTCTTCTCCAACCATCCACTCTCCGGTGACACCCACTCTCAGGTGACCACCGTTCGGCGATCACTGACCTCTGGCAACCACCCTCTGACCGGTGACCAGCGACAAGCCTCTTCTAGGGGTGGTCAACTTTGCCCGACCCGACCGGGACCCGATTTACCCGCCAAACCCAGCTGCTGAACGGGCGGTTCATCACGGGTTCGCGGGTCATCAGGTCTGTGTCTTGGTTTGAAATGGGTGTGGTTGGGCGGGTGCGGGTTCGAAAAATTGAACCCATGGGTATCCGTACCCGACCGACCATGTTAGTTTCATATAATTATATATATATTTTTAATTCTGATTCTCCTTTATTCTGATTGGCTACATATAAATATCCTTGGATCTCATTGGTCCTCATTTAATCCTATCGTTATCCTTATCTTTAATAATAAATTATCAAAATCTCTCATAATAATTTTTCAAAATCTCTCATCCTCTCTTATTCATTCGTTCTCCACTCTCCAGACTCTCACTTCTCAATCTCTCATCTCATCTCCATCCCTCTGATTCCTCTCTCACCACCACGACTCCTGGCCTGCCAGCCATCGCACCACCACCCCTCTGCTTCCTTTCTCACCACCTAGCTCTCTCTCTTCCCTTACCTGTACTGCGCCGCTGCATGCCTCCATCTTTGTCTCTCCATCTCTTGTTCGAGCAGAACGCTGGGCTTAGGATTTCTATAAGCAGATCGTTGTTGGTTTCGAAGACCAGATGAGCAGATCGATGTCCCTCTGAGTCGATCTGCCTCTACATCTTCCACTCCGACGAGCGCACCATTCCACCTCCGCTGCTGAGCCGCTCTACCATCTCTTCGTCTTCGTCTTCGTCTTCATCCTCCGCCTCGAGACGCATCAAGCTCTTCCAATCCAGTCGTCCCTGTTGCTGTATGTTTTGCTCTAGATCTGCGAACGAGGAAGCATCCAACAAAGAAAAAAAGAGTTGCTTGATGTTGAAAGTTTTGATGCTTTTTTTTTGTTGAAAGTTTGAAACTTTCTGGGTTTATGTTGTTGTTTACGATTTCTAGTTTGAAAGTTTGGTCAGATCTATTCTCAATTTCTCATCTTGCTCTGGTTTTGTGTTTTTTTTTTTTTGGTTTCTGCATTTATCTTCTTCTGGTAGCTGTGTAAGACTAATTTGTTTTTGTTTGATCCTCAATCGAGGCAATCCAACCCGCAAACCCATCAACCCGCCTAATCCGAACCCGCTCAAACCGAAGCTTCAATCGGACGGGAATGGGTCATGTATTCTTATGTCCAAAACCGACCAAACCCGAAATGGGTCACCCGAAACCGACCATACCCGACCGATGACCACCCCTAGCCTCTTCTATTTTCCTTTTTCAGTCCGAAAATGGCTTCCAAACCATTAGGTAACCAAGAAATTGATTATGTTGGGATTGAGGAAGAGGATTAGTTTTGTGATGATGTTTTTATTATTTTGTTATTTGAATTTTGAAGTTATTGGAAATAGTAGCATTTAAGGCTTATGATTCGTGTATCTTGGTTTAATTCGTTCATGTACTTATGCTTAGGGTAATGCACTAAAATTTATTTATCTTGTAATCATAACACTTGAGCACATTCAGAAAAATAGTATTTATATACACTCCATAATCAATTACATGTTAGGCTAAAATGTACTTTTCGTCCCCCAAGTTTTTTAATTTGGCAAAAATGATCCCCCAAGTTTTTTCTTGGGGATTTCAGTCCTCAAAGATTTCCAAAGTTGCAATAATCATCCTTCTGTTGAACTTCCGTCCAAATATTAACGGAATGGATTTGTGGCACTGTAGTTCAATGAAGGTACCTATGTTTACTGCCATGTTGCTGCACTTATACTTAAATATATTTAAAAATTAAATTATTAAAATGATGTTTCAATTAAATTATTAGAAATAGAATAGAATTATAATTGATAATTGAAAGGTCAAACTCAAAATCTTCTTCTCTTTCTCTATGTTAATAAACCCACAATTCTGTTTTCCCAATAAATTGTACACAAGGGTCATTTTCATAATGCAATCTATCCACACTGCCACAAACTACTTGGTTAATTTGTTCATCGGAAACATCTTCAACAATATATTGAGAACCCTGAATCAATTTGTGCCCTGGATGAATACCACAAACCCACACAGTTAGAAATACCCTCAGCAACCATGAGAGAAATTTAAATCATCTCACCTGCCACACAACCATAACACCGTCGGCCTGGGTTCTTCTTCTATGGCGGTCGAGACTGAAGAGTGAAGAGGAAGAAAAAGGAAGAAATCTCGCTTGATTTGGGTTTATCTTCCATGGGTTTTTATTCCATGGTTACGAATGTCACTCGAATTTGGATAAAAAAGGAGAAGCTCGAAGGAGAAGCTGGTATGAAGTCCACCGACCTGTCAAGGAGAAGCTCGAAGACGACGATGAAGATGGGGACAGAGTAGAAGGATACGAACCCTCTTCAGAAACTTTTGTTGTATAATATGAGACTTTATGATATTTTATATCAATTTAGTTTATTGTTCTTGATATATGTTGTTAGTATTTTGGATTTTATATTTATTTTTATAATTTTTGTTTTTTATATATATATATATATATATATATTTTTTTGTCCGCCATGACATCCATCATATGACCACATCGTCATCTGCTATAATGTATGATAGATTTTTGGCGGGTCGCCATCCGCCATCTATAAGACTGGTTCAACGTCAACGTACAGTTGCATCCTTCTTTTTCTATTGTTTTTGAAATTCAGACGTTTCTGTAAGTAAATCACGCGATGGATTCTTCGTCTAAATTCTGGTCATTTTTTTCATACTTTCTAAGGCCTGCTTCCTCGTTTGGCTAGTATCCTTCACGAGGACAAAGACTGGATTCACCTTCCAGCGTCTTGTGGTGTGAGTTTTTTTTATTTTCTTGTTGGGTGGCTCTGTTGCCCCGTTAGATATTAGAGATTTAGAGGGGGGAAAAGTGACTAGCCTCTCGATTAGTTTGTCTACATACATGTAATGAGAGAAATGGGTATGCAGTGCTCGATCCAATTCTGGCTTCGGGTTTTGGTTTAATCTTTTTATTTGAATGTGATTGGGTATTGAAAGTACTTATTTGGGCGTATAGCTACTTCTTATATCATAAAATAATTCAATGTTGTTGGTGCAAGAACACTCTAATCTTACACACACACATAAAGAAGAATTAGAGAGAAAAATGAATATCACAAACTGAAATTTTATTCACTAATATCACTTCACTATTACACTTCTCTACATATTTCACACTTCTCTACACAATTGTATCACTTACTATATCTATTTATAGACTTACACATACGCTAACTAACTCTCCTAATAGCTTCTAACTAATCACTCTAGTTACAACAAACTAATCACACTTTAACAAACTCCTAACAACTAACTAATTTGGATTATCTCCAACACACCCCCTTATTTCAAATTAGCTAAAAGTACAAAATACAAAATACAATTTTACACTCAAATTTGCATTTTTATAATGCACACATTATTAACACTAAAACACACATATATCCTCCTGGATCCCATATCAATCTTTTAAAGAACACTACAAAAAAAACCTATTTAGCGACCGAATATTTCGGTCGCTAAACATGATAATTCGGTTGCTATACTGTATAGCGACCGAATTAGCGACCGAATTAAGGGGGTAGCAGAAACCCTGGTCGCTAAATGTTTAGCGACCAAACTTATATTTCGGTCACAAATCTGCGACCGATATTTCGGTCGCAAAAGTATATATTTCGATCGTCGTATAGTCGGTCGCATACCCAGCTCGCCTAATTTGGTGACCGATATTCGGTCGCTATTTCGGTCGCAAATTTTTATTTTCTTTTTTTTTTTTAATTTTCCTGTAACAATCCTGCCGACCAAATATAGTTTTTCAACTATTACCCCATTGATTTTTAATTTCTGATATAAACAAAATACACCAATATTTTTTTAAAATAAATAGAAAACGTAAATATGATGTACTAACGATCCAAAGCACCACAGTCAATATGATCAAGAAAACATATACATTAATTAACGCAAGTTTAATAATGGTTTATAAAAAAAGTTTAATAAGTACTAATTAACGATCAAAACATAAAAATACACCACAGTCAATAAGTACTAATCAAAATATCAAAACTTATCAATCTTCCAAAGGGATGAACATGTAGAAACGAGAACCCCCAAGGTACTTAAACTTTGCCAATGCACCAGTGGACAACAAATACAACTCCCTGATACCATTTGTATCTGTTGCAAAATATGGGCGATCCTCAAAGATTACTATATTCCCATTGAACAGATTTCCGTTTTTGTCTTCAATAGTCACAACACGCGGTATTTGTTGTCCCCAACGACGGTAGAATGATCGCGGGATTGAAATCAAATCCTGCAAATACACAAGAACAATTTAGTAAATGATTAGTTTATGCCTTAACCATCATTACGTGAATCCGATCGTTATTCTTAAGTTGATGAGATCACATGCACTGGTCTATATGGATGGCTGTCTCAAAACATTTAGTCGGGTCCATTTTCTTATAAAACGATAAGGAAAACAAGTCATATGTCTAAACTTCATCAAGTGATAATAAGAAAAGATGGAAAGATCCATGTAGTATACTAGCATGTTAAAATAGAACAAAGAAATGCAACTTCACATGCAACTTTACAGATTAGCAAACATAGTAGTTTTCGGAAAGTAGATGCTTTTACGTCGTTTTGAAGGATGGTCATAGAGAGGACTTTTCCTACCGGAAGTGCCTAGATAACCTAGTAAGGATGGTCATCAACAACTATTTCTGGAAAGCTCCATTTCCTAGTGAAACAAATGAGTAAAAAACCGAGTTGTTTTCATAATATTGTGTACAAAGCTGTTTTCTAATGTGAATAATGTTTTAATGATGGCGGCACGTCATGCATGTGCACGGCAAACTATGCCTAGCCCTTCATTTTATCTAACCCTATACTTAATCCTTCATTATCTAAGAGACTCGCTTTTGTTGGCTTCAATAAGAGACTTTCTAATTAAGCTCATGGACTTTAAATTAGTAAATGAATATTAACAACAACAAAGTCATGCCATTTACGAACTAATAACACTTTGTCAATTCATTCCAATGCTTATAATGTAAATATATACAAATATGATTCCATAATCATTTCCAAACAAGTTATCAATAAATACATATCAAATTATTCTAATTACATTGATTCATTGTTATTGAAAGATTTTTATTTTAAAGAGAATAAAGTATTCTTCATAGCAATCCAAATGTATGAACATGCTCAGATATAAGTACCAGCCTACAATAAATTTACATCATCAAACAGAAAAGAGATAAGTAGAATTACCAAATGAATCCGATTCAAAATGAGTGAAAAGCTCTCTTGGAATTACAGGCTACAATAATGTTTTTAGATCATTTCATACTCCAACAAAGAATATTTTTTTGTTTACAGAGAAGTGAACAAGAACTTGAAATCCCTAAAACCCTCTTTTGAAATTTTTGAAACAGATTCAGACAAGAACCAACAAATTCATGGATTCCAACCGAATCAAAATACAATACAATCGGAATGCATACACGTACAATACGATATGAAATTATTCACAGCAAGTAAACAGCTGCATCACAGAGGCTATAGATCATACTATTGTGAGATATTCAAAGACATAAATTCAGCCAAGATATGGAAAGATAAACAGACCAGAAATTACAAGTTCCATATTTAATATAAAACACATCATTAACACAGGGACAATCTTGTTACTGGACATGTTAAACTAGATTGGTCTTCAAACAACTGCCTCAGTATTGGTCATTTGTTTGAACTATAGCCATGAACTATCCATGTTTGAAATTGTAGACACCTAGCACAAAACAAATTGAAAATCCATAGCACACATCCTCACTAGCCAATTTAGATGCATTTCACAAAGCAGAACTGAATCTAAATCAAAGACTAAGATGCTGAAATGGAAGGTAATTTCACAGCTAATTCAACAAGAAGCAAACCAGAAGGGTTCTCAGATTAAATTATCCCGTTAAATTGGTACGTCAATAATCAACAAAAAACCAAAACATGTTTATGTTTCGCAGTCTCATAGGCAGCAATGGCATTCTGTGGCTCAAGTAAACATCAATTCTAATCTCACAGTCTTGACTTTTGATATTTCGATGCATTCAAAAAAAAGTTACAAAAATAGATTTCTCGTGCTTTCTCAATGAGAGCTTCCTAATCCTAATAGGAGTGATTAAATAATGACACATGAAAACAAATGATCATCACAACTCACAACTCACATGAAATACACAAGTAGCTCTTCTCAGTAGTAAGCAATAAAGCAAGGAATGAAATACATACAATCCACAAATTTTTTGAAATGAAACAATGAAGAAAAATAAAAAATGATACACAGAGTCCATGCATGGTTACCTCAAGGCAGAGCAGGGAATGCACAAAATGAGGAGAGAAGAGGGTAGGAGGAGCTCTACGCGTACGTGGTGACCGGAGAGCTGCGTGTTGGTAGCCGGAGTATTGGTTGGCGGCCTGAAACGGAGGGGGGGAATTAAAAACAGAGCAGGAAGAGGGGAAAGGAAGAGAGGAGAGGAAGAGGGAAGAGATGGAAGAAGAGGAGGAGGAGGAAGGAGGATTACCGGAGACGGCGGTGGTGGCGGTGCGCACTGCACGATGGTGGCGACGGTGACCAGTACTGGCGGCCTGAACGCAAGGGAGAAGAAGATGGGTGAGGAAGGAAGAGATGGCAGAAATGAGGAAGAAGGGAAAGATTTCACGATTTTAGGGATTTATAATTTGGCGACCGAAATAATCGGTCGCTAAATCGGTCGCCAATCACTTAAATAAAAAATGGTCGCTAAATTCGGTCGCGGGATGAGTTAATTTTAAAATTTGAATTCATAAATTTAGCGACGGAGTTTTAAATCGGTCGCTAACACGCGCGATTTTAATTTTTTACGCGCCGTTTAGCGACCGAATTAATATTGGTCGCAAATGTAAATAAAATTTAACCGTTGCATTTAATTCGGCCGCTATTTTGGTCGCTAAGAATACATAAAATTTCTTACTTTCAACCGTTTCATTTAATTTGCCGCTATTTTGCCGCTAAAAAGGCATAAAATTACTGACTTTTAAGTTCCTTTATTTAGAGACGGAAATAGCGGCCGATAACCCTGCTACGCTCTATTTTCGCTATTTGGTCGTGAGTATTATCTCTAATCAGTCCTTCATGTAGATCCTACATTCGGTCGCCATTTCGGTCGCAAAAAGCAACCGAAAAATTCGGTCACTATTTTCGGTCGCTAAACAACCTTTTTTTTTGTAGTGGAATTGGGTTTCACTCATTAGGTCAACAAGAGCAAATAAAATTGACCCAACATGCCTTTCATCACTTATTTGTGAAATTGACCCTTCTCTATGCTCTCTTAGCTGAAGCAATTTCCTTCCTTCCCTATAATGGGCTTGTTGCATGCACATTAGGTCATTCAGAATGGAACAAACTAACATCAGCCCAAACTCTACGACTATCATGCTTCTAAACAACTTGGGCCCCGACCCATTTTCGAAAATAATTCCGCCCTAACACTCTGCTGGGGCTTTTCCAAAACTGCCCCTACAAGCATCATCTTCTCCTTCGCGACAGTTAGCACCACCACAAACTTCAAGCTCGTCGACACCACCTCCGTTTCTCTTGTCACCGCCGCGTGAGGATCCCGGTCCTTCGGTTCAGGCGATGGCGGCCTGAACGGATCCAACTTCTGATTTTCCACCCTTGGCCTACTTCGTTTTTGCACTCCATCTCCGTCTATACGTAGCAACTTTGTAGATGGCGGTGGTGTCGTCCCTTCCGGCGGCGGCGATTTGATGCGCTGCGGCGGTGGCCTAATCGTCCCTCGTTGTCGTGATGTGATTGTCTCCCTCTTCACGGTAGCGCTTTTTGTACGGATTCACGATGCGATGCGTCATCTCAATCGCCATCTCCGACGACTGCGATTTCTCGCACCGCTGTTCTTTCAGTGCGCCACCTCCTTTCTTAACCGCAAGAAGCATCTCCGATTCCCGAGTGTACCACCGAGGATCAAATTTATGCTTCAGGTTAAATTAGGGTTTTGGGTCAAAATTAGGTTCCTGGGTCAAATTTATGCTTCTTGGTTAAATTAAGGGTTTAGGGTCAAAATTTTGGGTTTTGGGTCAAAATTAGGGTTCTGGGTCAAATTTATGGTTCCGGGTTAAATTTTGGGTTTAGGGTCAAAATTTAGGGTTTTGGATTAAAATTAGGGTTCTGGGTTAAATTTAGGGTGTTGGGACAAAAATAGGGTTAGAATTAGGGTCTTGGTTCAAATTTAGGGTTTCGGATCAAAATTTGGGTTAAATTTAGGGTTTAGGGTCAAAATTTAGGGATTTGGGTTAAAATTAGGGTTTCGGGTCAAAATTTGGGTTTAGGGTTTGAATTAGGGGTTTGAGTTAAAAATAGGGTTTTGGGACAAAAATAGCGTTAGAATTAGGGTTGAGTCAAAATTAAGGTTTCGGGTTTTGTGTTAAAAAAAGGGTTTTGGGACATAAATAAGGTTAGAATAAGGGTTTTGGGTCTAAATTAGGGTGAGAATTAGGTTTTGGGTCAAATTTAGGGTTTAGGGTCAAAATTAGGGTTTCGGGTTTGAATTAGGGTTTTGGGTTAAAATTAGCGTTTTGGGTCAAAATTCGGGTTCTGGGTCAAATTTGGGGTTTAGGTTCAAAATTAGGGCTTTGGGTCAAAATTAGGGCTTTGGGTTATTTTGGGTCCAAATTAGGGTTTTTGGTCAAAATTAGGGTTTAGGGTTTGAATTTGGGTTTTGAGTAAAAATAGGGTTTTGAATAAGGGTTTTGGGTCAAAATCAAGGTGTCAGGTTTTGAGTTAAAAAAATGGTTTTGGGACAAAAATAGGGTTAGAATTAGGGTTTTTGGCCCTAAATTAGGGTTTGAATTAGGGTTTTGGGTCTAATTAGGGTTTTGGGTGAAAAATAGGTTTTTGGGGCAAAAACAGGGTTAGAATTAGGGATTTGGTTCAAAATTTGGGTTTTAGGTCAAATTGGGTAAAAAAAGGGTTTGGGACAAAAATATTGTTAGAATTAAGGTTTTGTGTCCTAATTAGGTTTAGAATTAGGGTTTTGGGTCTAAATTGGGTTTAGAGTTAGGGTTTTGGGTCAAAATTAGGGTTCAGGGTTTGAATTAGGGTTTTTGGTTAAAATTAGGGTTTTGAGTCAGAATTAGGGTTTTGGTTCAAAATTAGGGCTTTGGGTTATAATTAGGGTTTTGGGTAAAAATTTAGATTTTGGGTCAATATGAGTGTTTTTGGTCAATATTAGGGCTTAAGGTTTGAATTAGGGTTTTGAATAAAAATAGGTTTTGGGTACTAAATTAGGCCTTTGGGTTGAAATTAGGGTTTGAGGGTCGAAATTAGGCCTTTGGGTTGAAAATAGGGTTTTGGGTCAAAATTAGGGCTTTGGGATATAACTTGGGTTGTGGGTCAAAATTTCAGTTTTTCCTCAAATTAGGGTTTAGGGTTTGAATTATGGTTTTGGGTCAAAATTAGGTGTCTAGGTCAAATTTAGGGTTTTTGGTCAACATTAGGGTTTAGGGTTTGAATTTGGCTTTTGAGTTAAAAATAGGTTTTTGAGTCAAAATAGGGTTAGAATTAAGGTTTTGCGTTAAAATTAGGGTTTAGTGTCAAAAATAGGGTTTTGGTTCAAATTTACTGTTTTGGGTCAAAAATAGGGTTCGAATTAGGGTTTGGGGTCCAAATTCGGGTTTTGGGTCAAATTTATGGTTTAGGGTTTGATTTAGGGTTCTGGATCAAAATTTAGGGTTTTGGATTAAAAGGTTGGGAAATAGGGTTATTAGGGTTTCAAATTTAGGGTTTTGGGTCAAAATTGGGTTTTGGCAAATTAGGGTTAAAATTAGGGTTTTGGTTCAAATTTAGAGTTTAGGATGTGTTAAAATTAGGGTTTAGGTGAAAATTAGGGTTTTAGGCTTTGAATTAGGGTTTTGTGTCTAAATTAGAGTTTTGGGTCGAATTAGGGTTTTGGCTCAAAATTAGTTTAGGTTATAATTTGGGTTTCGGTCAAAATTTAGGTTTTGGGTCAAAATTAGGGTTTTGGGTCAAAATTCGGGTTTTGGGTCAAAATTAGGGTTTTGGGTCAAAATTAGGGTTTTGGGTCAAAAATAGGGTTTTGGGTCAAATTTAGGGTTTTGGTTCCACATTAGGGTTTTGATTCAAATTTAGGGTTTAGGATCAAAATTAGGGTTTCGGGACAAAATTAGGGTTTAGGCTTTGAATTAGGGTTGTGGGTCAAAATTAGGGTTTTGGATCAAAATTAGGGTTTTGGGTTATAATTTGGGTTTTGGGTGAAAATTAGGGATGATGGTTTGACTTAGGTGTTTGGCTCTAAATTACGGTTTTGGGGTTAGAATTAGGGTTTGGGGTTGGGTCAAAATAGGGTTAGAATTAGGGTTTTGCATTAAAATTAGGGTTTAGGGTCAAAATAGGGGTTTGGGTCAAAATTAGGGTTTAGGGTTTGAATTAGTGTTTTGTGTCAAAATTAGGGTTTTGGGTCAAAAATTAGGGTTCTAGGTCAAATTTAGGGTTTTGGGTCAACATTTGGGTTTAGGGTTTGAATTTGGGTTTTGAGTTAAAAATAGGGTTTTGGGTCAAAAATAGGGTTCTGGGTCAAAAATAGGGTTCGAATTAGGGTTTTGGATCAGATTTAGTGTTTTGGGTCTAAATTAGGGCTTTGGGTTATTTTAGGTCAAAATTTCCGTTTTCCATAATAATAGAATAGGTCTCCCTAATTTTCGTTTTAGGTGATTTCATGGGTTTGGTTTTGCCCCCCCATGCTTTTGTATTGTTCGTTTTTGTACTTTTTTAATAAAAGTCAAAATTTAGGGTTCTGGCTTAAATTGTGGGTTTAAGGTCAAAATTTAGGGTTTTGGAATAAAATATGGGTTTTGGGTTAAATTTAGGGTTTAGGACAAAAATATGGTTAGAATTAGGGTTTTGGATAAAATTTAGGGTTTAGGATCAAAATTAGGTTTAGGGTCAAAATTAGGGTTTAGGCTTTGAAATAGGGTTTTGGGTCAAAATTAGGGCTTAGGGTTATAATTTAGGTTTTGGGTCAAAATTAGGGTCTAGGGTCAAATTAAGGGTTTTGGGTTTGGGTTTGGGTCAAATTTGGGTTTTGGGGTCAAAATTAGGGTTCTGGATCAAATTTAGGGTTTTGGGTCAACATTAGGGTTTAGGGTTAGAATTTGGTTTTGAGTTAAAAATAGGGTTTTGGGTCAAAAAGAGGTTAGAATTAGGGTTTTTCGTTAAAATTAGGCTTTAGGGTCAAAAATTGGGTTCTTTTCTAAAATAGGGTTCAAATTAGTGTTTTGGATCGAAATTAGGTTTTGGGTCAAAATTAGGGTTTTGGGTCAAATTAGGGCTTTGGGTTATTTTAGTTCAAAATTTCGGTTTTGGGTCCAAATTAGGGTTTTGGTTCAAATTTAGGGTTTAGGATCAAAATTAGGATTTATGGTCAAAATTAGGGTTCTGGGTCAAATTTAGGGTTTTGGGTCAACAATAGGGTTTAAGGTTTGAATTTGGCTTTTGAGTTAAAAATAGGGTTTTGGGTCAAAATTTCGGTTTTGTGTCCAAATTAGGGTTTTGGGTCAAAATTTTGGGTTTTGGGTCAAAATTTGGGTTTTGGGTTGAAATTAAGGTCTCGGGCTTTGAGTTTAAAAAGAGTTTTGGGACAAAAAAAGGGTTTGAATTAGGTTATTGGGTCTAAATTAGGGTTAGAATTAGGTTGTGGGTCTAAATTAGGGTTTTGGGTCAAAATTAGGGTTCTGGGTCAACATTAGGGTTTAAGGTTTGAATTTGGCTTATGAGTTGAAAATAGGGTTTTGGGTCAAAATTTCTGTTTTTTGTCCAAATTAGGGTTTTGGGTCAAAATTTAGGGTTTTGGGTTTTGGGTCGAAATTAAGGTGTCGGCTTTTGAGTTAAAAAAAAGGGTTTTGCGACAAAAAAGGGTTTCAATTAGGGTATTGGGTCAAAATTAGGGTTCTGGGTCAAATTTAGGGTTCTGGCTTAAATTTAGGGTTTAGGGTCAAAATTTAGGGTTTTGGATTAAAATTTGGGTTCTGGGTTAAATCTAGGGTTTCGGGACAAAAATAGGGTTAGAATTAGGGTTTTGGGTAAAATTTAGGGTTTAGGATCAAAATTAGGGTTCAGGGTCAAAATTAGGGTTTAGGCTTTGAATTAGGGTTTTTGGTCAAAATTAGGGCTCTGGGTTATAATTTGGGTTTTGGGTCAAAATTTTGGGTCAAAATTAGGGTTAGGGTTTGAATTAGGTTTCGGGTCAAATTTGGGTTTTGGGTCAAAATTAGGTTTCTGGATCAAATTTAGGGTTTTGGGTCAACATTAGGGTTTGAATTTGGCTTTTGAGTTAAAAATAGGGTTTTGGGTCAAAATTTAGGTTTTGTGTCCAAATTAGGGTTTTGGGTCAAAATTTAGGGTTTTGGGTCAAAATTTGGGTTTTGGGTCGAAATTAAGGTGTCGGGCTTTGAGTTAAAAAAAAAGGGTTTTGGCACAAAAAAAGGTTAGTATTAGGGTATTGTGTCTAAAATAGGGTGAGAATGATGTTGTGGGTCAAAATTAGGGTTTTGGGTCAAAATTAGGTTTTGGGTCAAATTTAGGGTTAAATTAAAATTAGGGTTCTGGTTTAAAATTAGGGTTTTGGGTCAAAATTTAGGGTTTTGGGTCAACATTAGGGTTTGGGGTTTGAATTAGGGTTTTGAGTTAAGAATAGGGTTTTGGGTCAAAAATAGGGTTAGAATTAGGTTTTGGGTTAAAATTAGGGTTTAGGGTCAAAATTAGGTTAGGGTTTAGGGTTTTGGGTCAAAAAAGGGTTAGGGTTTAGGCTTCGAATTAGGGTTTTGGGTCAAAATTAGGGTTTAGGGTTTGAATTAGGTTTTTGGGTCAAATTTAGGGTTTTGGGTCAAAATTAGTGTCTAGGGTCAAATTTAGGGTTTTGGGTCAAAATTAGGGTTTTGAGTTAAAAATAGGGTTTTGGGTCAAAAATAGGGTTTCGGGTCAAAATTAGGGTTTTGGGTCAAAATTAGGGTTTTGGGTCAAAATTAGGTGTCGGGTTTAAGTTAAAATTAGGTTTTGGGACAAAAAAGGGTTTGAATTAGGGTATTGGGTCTAAGGATGAAGGAATTTTAAGGTTTTGGGAAAATGGCTCTTTAGGTTTCTTTTCCAATGATCTTCTAGGGTTTTGCATGATCTTCATGGCTAACGATCCTATTGTTCCATGGAGTTTCCTTGCTCTCCCTTTCTTCTTCTCCTTCGAATTGTCCCCGCTCCGCCTCCAAAAAGACCTTCGCAAGTGCGGTTTCTACTTCTTTTGACATCCCTATTAACCAACTTCCAAAACCTTGCTTGAAGGGTGACAAATGGGCGATAAAGATTTCTGAATCAATACCAGCTGGTGTCCAAGAATGCCAAAACCTCGCCCATGGTCGCCTCATCCTCGTCCAAGGGAGATTCTCCAATAAAACCGGGTGACTTGCGATCCAAGCTTCTCAAGGTTTGGAAACCTATCGCTACATGGT
This sequence comes from Sophora flavescens, assembly GCA_030762895.1. Classification (NCBI taxonomy): domain Eukaryota; kingdom Viridiplantae; phylum Streptophyta; class Magnoliopsida; order Fabales; family Fabaceae; genus Sophora; species Sophora flavescens. The sequence goes on from JAUPTC010001072.1 coordinate 23,066, forward strand.
CCCGTAGTTTCACTTGGGAAAAGGCTTCTTATGAGTTCAGTTTCTCCTCCTTAGAGGATCAACGCCGAATCGATCGTTGGGGTTTGGAATTTGAACCCCTGGTGTGCCGAGATTGTCATCTTGGATCCCGGATTTTAACCCTAATACCTTACGCCAAACCCATGCACAATGTTGGGTCCGGCCCATGGTTTGCCCCGAGAATATTGAGGCCAAAGATCTTGTTCGAGATTGGTGGTGGTATTGGTGTGCCAATTGCATTAGATGAAGTTACTATGACAAGATCTTTCTGCCACTTTGCTAGAATCCTCATTGAGATTGATCTTACTGTGGATCCGCGAGATAGGATCCTTGTGGAGAGAGAAGACTTCGCTTTCTTTGTTGATATAGAATATGAGCGACTCCCATCATTCCGCTCATCTTGCAAGATAATTGGCCACCCAATGCTAATTGCAGAAAGCATAAATCAGAGGATCTTCTGCTCCTAAGGACTTGAATGTTGTTCCAAAAATCCTCCAAAAAAGGTAGTGCAATATGTGCCAAAAACAAATCAAGGAAATACCGAGACCCCGAAGGAAACGGCAAGGAGTACTGGGATAAAGGCAAAGGAGTTGCTTTTGCAGATCATAGTATTGAACCAAATTTGGTTGTGTGGCGGTGCACCAAAGAATCCAACTTAATCTCTCGTGGAGACATCATTGCACCGGATGATTTTTTGGGAGTTAATAATGTCCCATGCACTCGAGCATGAAGCTCAAGTTTCCACTAATCCTCTTCTAGGATTTGTTCATCCCTGATCCTTTGAATGTGGCAGAGGTGCTTTCACCTATCTGTGGGGTCATGCAACACTCTCCCGCAGAACGTGAGCCCATCTCTCCTATCCAACACCTGTCTCCACCACCGGGACCTTTGTGGCAGATACTCCCGTGGACTCGCTCCCCTTCACAAAGACAATGATCGGGTTTTGATTGCAGGCAAAGAGATCCCCGTGCCTCCTCAAGGTAACATTCCTCTTGTTACAAAGCCTTTAGGGAGTTGCACTATTAGTGTCACTCCCGACGCTGATATCAGGAATCAAGTTGTGACTTCGATTTGCAAATTGTCACCGGTTTTGGGGTCACGAGGAAGACAATCTTGATGTTGCCATTGGGGTGACTCACCCCCTCTAACCTGGAAGGGCCGACCCTAGTAAATACCTCTTGACCTCTCAAGAAGATGATTTTTCAAATGTCATTTCTAAGTCTAAGAAGAAAAAATTAAGGCAAAAGGTCTAAGGCAAAGACAAACAGAAAAAACCTTTGCCCGATTAAGGGGTGGACCTACACAGTTTGCCTAATGAAAATCATATATTGGAATTGTAGGGGTTTTGGAAATCCTAGTACAAGGTTGGTTTTCAAGAATTTCTGTATGGCTAACAAACCAGATTTTGTCTTCATTTCGAGCCGTGGATCAAGGTTTCGATGTTTCGCACTCCTTTTGGAGGCAAATTTAACTTAATGGTATTTTGACTAAATGAAAGGTGTAGAATTCTGCCAAAAATTTGTGCGTTATCTAGTATCAAGTTAACTCATACCTCTTAGTCATGCTCTACTCAGAAGTGATCAATTCAGATAAACATAGTTGGAAAAGATTTATTTGTCTCAGCTATTTATGCTAACACTTCTCATCTCTCTAGGAGATCCCTTTGGACAGAATTAATTAGTCTGCAAGTCATCAATCCCGGGCCTTGTTGAATGCTTGGTGATTTTTATTCTGTTTTAGGATCCCATGAAGTTAGAGGCTATTCCTTACCTCTCTAGGCTGCTTGTGAAGACTTTATGAACTTCACTGATGCAGCCAGCCTGATCCATCTCCCTACTAGAGGAGCCGATTTTACTTGGAGTAATAGGAGAAGGGGGTCCGCTCACACCGAAAAACGGCTGGATAGATCCCTTTGTAATGAAGCTTGGCTAGACAATTGAACTCCACCTATTGCTGTACCTTGATTAGATCTCGCCCCACCACTTTCCCATAATGGTAACCTCGCTCTAGATCGGCTCAATCCTTCCCTTCGCTTTTAAATTTCATAAAATGTGGATTGGTCATCCTGATTGTTATAGGCTCATTAAGGAAGTGTGGTGCAAGTCCTGTATGGCTGTCCAATGTATGTTCTCTCACGTAAGCTGAAATCCTTAAAAGTTGAACTAAAAAATTGGAACAAGCTGGTTTTTGGGAACGTGCATCATAGAGTCGAGGCCGCCTTGGTCTGCCGTGGGATCTCGGCCCAAAGCAACTCATTAATTCCAGAGGTGTGAGTGATGATCTCATGGAGCAAGAAGTTCTAGCACAAACCGAATTGCAAGAGCTCTTCTGCTTGAAGAGGAGTTTTGGAGAGAAAATCCAGGGTTGATTGGCATTGCCAAGGGGACAGAAACACTGCTTTTTTTCATAGAATTGCAAAAACCAGATATGCTGCTAAATCCTTGAGTATGCTTAAGTGTGGAGATGCTATCATTGATGATGCAGGGGGCTTGGCTAACCATGTCATTGACTTCTTCTCAAATCTGTATGCAGTCCCTAATGATTGTCAACCTAATGATCTCATAAACAGGGTTATTCCCAATGCTGTTACAGCTGAAGAAAACAGTTTGTTGACAAGGCTGCCTTCTATGGAGGAAATAAAGAATGCTGTCTTTGCAATGAATGGTGAGGGTGCTCCTGGTCCTGATGGCTTTGGTGGTTGTTTCTACCAATCCTACTGGGATATTATTGGCACTGATGTGTGTAGGGCAGTCAATCAATTTTTTGCTCAGAATTGGCTCTTGCCTAACATGAATTCCAATCTGGTAGTTCTGATTCCAAAAATGCCGCATGCTGATAGAATTGAAGACTATAGACCTATTGCTTTAGCCAATTTTCAACTTAAAATCATTACAAAGGTGCTAATGATGATGATTAGCAGATATTGTAACCAGAATCATTTCTCCACAGCAAAGAGGTTTTGTCAAAGGTAGAAACATCAAGGAGTGCATTTGTATTGCTTCAGAGGCTTGTAATTTGTTGGACTATAAGGCCTATGGTGGAAATCTGGCCCTTAAGCTTGACATTAAAAAGGCTTTTGACACATTGGACTGGAACTTCATTATTTCTGTTTTGAAAGCTTTTGGTTTCAATCTTACTTTCTGCAATTGGATCAAAACAATCCTTCACTCTGCTAAGCTATCCTTTCGATCAATGGTAAACCGGAAGGTTTCTTTGCCTCGTAAAAGAGGGGTTAGGCAGGTGACCCTCTTTCACCTCTACTTTTCTCGTCTTGTCAAGATGCCTCGAGTAGAGGAATATCTCGCCCTTGTCAGCCTCCGGAGTGTTACAAACGATTTCTCGGTCCTAGGAGCCTTGCTTCTCCTAGCCATGTCTTGTATGCCGATGATGTACTTGTTCTATGTAAGGGTAGCAAGAGGGGTCTTGAAGCCTCGATGAGCCTCTTTGCTGAGTATGGAGCCGCTTCAGGTCAAAGGCTTAGCCTCAACAAGTGTAAATTCTACCCGGTAGTATCTCCCCTAACAAGTCATCCAAAGTGGCTCGGATGCTTGGATTTTTCTCTGGATCCTTTCCTTTCAATTATCTTGGTGTTCCAATTTTCAAGGGCAAGCCAAGAAGAATTCACTTGCAGCCTTTTAGCGTATGTAATCACCTCCAAACTTGCCTCTTGGAAAGGTAAACTTCTTTCAATCATGGGAAGGGTTGAGCTTGTCAAGTCCTGTGATCAACAAAGATGATGCTTTATAGCTTTCATGTCTCACCGCTGGCCCTCATCTGCTCTTAAGGATCTAGACAAATCCATTAGGAATTTTATTTGGTCCGGAGATCCTAATGTCAAGAAAATCTGCACAGCTGCTTGGAAGAAACTCTGCACTGCCCGGAAGGTGGATTGGGCATTAAATCTTTGTTAGCTCTCAATGATGCCGCTTCTTTGAAATTATCTTTTGAGTTGGTTTCCTCTTGTGCCGAATGGGCCACATTTCTTAGGAGCAGATTCTCTCATCACCGCAAGCCCGTCCCCACCTATGTCAAGTCTTCCTTATGGCCCCGGCATTAAAAATCATATGCAGTCGGTTCTTAACAATTCAGCTTGGAAGATTGGAGATGGTTCATCAATTAACCCCGGACCGACAAATGGCTCTCAAAGCCCTTGGCAGATCTCGGCCGCAAGTTCCTCACAACTGCAAAGATAAACCGAAAGCCAAGCTTGCCGACTTTATAAGGGATGGCAGCTGGATTATTCCCGCATCTCTAATGGCTAACCTCCCATTTTTGGTCAGAGCCGCCTCATTTGGACATTCCTGTTTTCCCGTAGTGGACACTCTTATTTGGCAAAGACTCAACCTCGGGTGGTTTATCTTTCAAAGAAGCTTTCCATTTCTTAGACATTAGGCATCCCATTTGTGACCCGGTCTAAGCTGATTTGGAATAGGGCAATTCCTCCCTCTAAGTCTTTTGTCATCCGGAGGCTTATTCATAATAAGTTGCCCATCAAGATCGCCTTCAAAAGAGGGGCCGCCGATGACTTTCGCTTTTGCAGCCTTTGCTTGTCTCAGCAGCAGAAAGTGCAGACCACCTCTTCTTAGCTTGTCCCTTTGCAAAGCAAATTTGGCACTGGCTTGATCAGCCTTTGATATGCAGTGGACACTTCTTCGTATTCTCTATTCTCTCCCTTTGCCATAAGCAAAGGAGCCCGCAAATGAAAGACACTATAAACCGCAGCCTATTGTTAATTCCTTTTGGATCATTTGGTTCTCAAGAAACAAACTGAAGTTTGATGATAGAACAATCACAAAGGAGAGCAGCTACTAGCATGCTCAAAGCCTCCATTTCTTTGTCCGGTAATGTTCTCGCAAATAAAATGTTCTCTTCTCACGAGGAATTGAGAATCTTTGAGTCTGCCGAGGATCAAAGGCCATCCGACAGAGCCTCTCCTAAAATTCTCCATGTTGTTTGGACCCCTCCCCTACCAGCCTGGATTAAAGTAAATACGGATGGGGCCTCTAAAGGCTCTTCGGGTCAAGTGGTGGTGGTGCAATCTTTAGAGACAGTAGTGGAGCTACTCTTGGTCTGTTTTGCTGAATTCTATGGGACTCAAGACTCTTTCTCTCTGAACGAATCTTATGCCATGACAAAGAATCCAGATTCTTTGCGGAGAGGGGCTGGTCCAGATTATGGCCGAATGTGACTCTTCTCTTGTGGTTCTTGCTTACTCGAACCCGACATAGCTCCTTGGAAGATTAGAACTAAATGGAGAAACTGTATTGCTTTGGCCTCAAACTTAACTTTCTTGATCTCTCATGTTTTTAGAGAAGCTAATCACCGTGGCCGATAAGCTAGCCAATTTTGGAGTCAGTCCTAAATGCTTCACTTGGTGGAGCCCCGATTCCCAGCTTTATTAGGTATGATTTCTTCCGTAATAGGTGGGGTATGCCTAATTATAGATTCTTGTAATCCCCTTCTTCTCATGGGTAAGGTCCTATGTCCCCCCATGTTTTCTTGTATTTCTTTCTTTGTTTTTAATAATACTTTGGGGTGCCGCAGATGATTGGTAGTGGTTTTGGTGCCAACATAGTTGGGATGATTTCCACCGCAGTTGATGCTTCTCGCACTCCTTTTGCTTAAAAAAAAGGGTATTGGGACAAAAAAAGGGTTTGAATTAGGGTATTGGGTCTAAATTAGGGTTTTGGGTCAAAATTAGGATTCTGGGTCAAATTCAGGGTTTTGGGGCAACATTAGGGTTTAAGGTTTGAATTTGGCTTTTGAGTTAAAAATAGGGTTTTGGGTAGAAATTAAGGTGTCGGGCTTTGAGTTAAAAAAAGGGTTTTGGGACAAAAAAAGGGTTTGAATTAGGGTATTGGGTCTAAATTAGGTTTAGAATTAGGTTGTGGGTCTAAATTAGGGTTTTGAGTCAAAATTAGGGTTCTGGGTCAAATTTAGGGTTCTGACTTAAATTTAGGGTTTAGGGTCAAAATTTAGGGTTTTGGATTAAAATTTGGGTTCTGGGTTAAATCTAGGGTTTCGGGACAAAAATAGGGTTAGAATTAGGGTTTTGGTTAAAATTTATGGTTTAGGATCAAAATTAGGGTTCAGGGTCAAAATTAGGGTTTAGGCTTTGAATTAGGATTTTTGGTCAAAATTAGGGCTCTGGGTTATAATTTGGGTTTTGGGTCAAAATTTCGGTTTTGGGTCAAAATTAGGGTTTTGGGTCAAAATTAGGTTTCTGGATCAAATTTAGGGTTTTGCGTCAACATTAGGGTTTGAATTTGGCTTTTGAGTTAAAAATAGGGTTTTGGGTCAAAATCTCGGTTTTGTGTCCAAATTAGGGTTTTGGGTCAAAATTTAGGGTTTTGGGTCAAAATTTGGGTTTTGGGTCGAAATTAAGGTGTCGGGCTTTGAGTTAAAAAAAGGGTTTTG
>JAUPTC010001073.1:0-29490 GCA_030762895.1 Sophora flavescens
GAAATATGGTCTTGTCATAGTAGACGATTACACTAGATGGACATGGGTTATGTTCCTAACTCACAAGGATGAGTCCTTTAAGGTCTTTTATGTACTCTGCAAACGTGTACAAAATGAAAAAGGCATGTGTATCACTTCAATCAGAAGTGACCATGGGGGAGAGTTTGAAAATGAACTATTTCATAAGTTCTGTGAAGAAAGTGTTATCCTTCACAACTTCTCAATACCTAGAACACCACAGCAAAATGGTGTGGTAGAGAGAAAGAACAGATCTCTTTAAGAGATGGCTAGAACTATGCTCAATGACAACTCTGTCCCTAGACACTTCTGGACTGAAGCTGTTAATACTGTCTGCTACATTCAGAACATAATATACATTAGACCTATCCTGAATAAGACTCCTTATGAACCGAGGAAAGGACGAAAACCCAACATATCTTATTTTCACCCTTTTTGTTGTAAATGCTATATACTGAATACTAAAGGTCAACTTGGTAAGTTTGATCCTAAAACAGATAGTGGAACACTATTAGGATATTCTGAAACATCTAAAGGCTTTAGAGTTTATAATTCTAGGACTCTGATAGTAGAGGAAAGTATTCATGTCAAGTTTGATGACAAACAGTCTGATAAGAAATTATCAGAGCTAGATGAAGCTTTTGCAGATCTTGATCTAAGTATTCCAGGAGACTCACCTAAAATAAAAGTTGATGATCAAGAAGATGACCCCACTCAACAACCAGATACTTCCACTTCTGAACATTGTACAGTTCAAAAATCTTGGTACTTCAAGAATTATCATCTACAAGATCAGATCATTGGAAACCCCAATGACAAGCTAAGAACCAGATCAACCTTCAGAGACAAGACAATTCTGCTCTAGTATCTGAGTTGGAACCAAAGACAGTAGATGAGGCTCTGCCAGATGATGGTTGGATTCTAGCCATGCAAGAAGAACTCAATCAGTTTGAAAGAAGTGATGTCTGGACTTTGGTTCCCCTGCCTAAGGACAAATCAGTGATTGGAACAAAGTGGGTTTACAGAAACAAACTTGATGAAAATGGTAAGGTAATAAGAAACAAAGCAAGACTTGTTGCTCAAGGTTTCGCTCAAGAAGAAGATATAGATTATGCTGAAACTTTTGCACCTGTTGGTAGATTAGAAGCTATTAGAATTCTACTTTTATTCGCTGCACATCATAGTATTATGCTTTTTTAGATCGATGTTAAAAGTGCTTTTCTAAATGGCTTCATTAATGACGAAGTCTATGTTTTGCAACCTTCGGGTTTTGAGTGTGAAACCCATCCTGAACATGTATATAAGCTTAAGAATTCTTTGTACGGTCTCAAACAAGCTCCTAGAGCTTGGTATGACAGACTAAGTTCCTTTTTATGGAAAATGGATTCAATAGAGGAAAGTTTGACACAACCTTATTTAGAAAATCCATTAAGTCTAATTTCATAGTTGTACAAATACATGTGATGATATTATTTTTGGTGGTACTAATGAGTCTCTATGTAAAGAATTCTCTAAGTTAATGCAGAAAGAGTTTGAAATGAGCATGATGAGAGAACTATAATTCTTCCTAGGACTTCAAGCAAAACAAACAATGGATGAGGTGCCCATCCACCAAACCAAGTATACAAAAGAGCTTCTGAAGAAGTTTAAGATGGAAGATTGTAAACCAATGAATCCTCCTATGCATCCCACTTCCATACTGAACAAAGATGATAAAGAGAAAAAGGTAGACCAAAAGGTATACAGAGGTATGATAGGATCTCTCTTACATCTTATTGCGTCTAGGCCTGATATTATGTTCAGTGTATGTTTATGTGCTCGATTTCAATGTGATCCTAGAGAATCTGACTTATCAGAAGTTAAGAGAATTTTTAAATATTTAAAAGGTACTACTAATCTTGGTTTGTGCTTTAAGAAAAATGAAGATTACAGATTAGTTGGTTTCTGTGATGTTGGCTATGCTGGAGATAGAATTGAAAGAAAAAGCGCTAGTGGAGGATGTCACTTCATTGGAGCTAATCTTGTCTCATGGTCAAGCAAAAAACAAAGTACCATTACCTTATCAACTACTGAAGCTGAGTATATATCAGTTGCAAGTTCTTTGCTCACAACTTCTCTAGATCAAACATCAATTGGAGGACTACAATGTATTTGTAAGTAGTATTCCACTTATGTGTGATAATACTGCTGCTATAAATCTATCTAAGAATCCAATTTTTCATTCTAGAGCTAAGCATATAGAGATTAAACATCATTTTATTTGGGATTTTGTTAAAAAAGGTGTATTTGATATACAATTTGTTGATACTGACCATCAATGGGCAGATATCTTTACTAAACCTCTTGCAGAGGACATATTTATCTTTATTAGGAAGCATCTTAATATGATATGTGTGGATTAATTTAGGCATCCAGCCTTGAGATAAATTTGTTTTGCGTCCATTTCCTATGCTCGTCTAATACCTATTAAAATTTGTGCGTCTATTGCATATTGTATTGCACATCCATATGACACGTCCACTGATATTGGTTACCGCGTCCATTGTATAATTTAAAACGAGTTCACATCTGTCTGTGTTTAAACATATTTTTTGTGTGTTAATAAATGCATTTATTTTGTCTCAAGACAAATTTATCCTTTATTCTCTTTGCCGAGTCGGTACTTCTATCAATCCCATCTAGACCTTTTTATAATCCCATGTTACCAACGCCTTTTTATCATAATGACATGTCATGTCAAAAGTTTTTTTTTAACCTTTGAGATTCAAAATTCCTTTATAAGCAATATTTTCTCTCAGAGTAAAACTTTACACTTCTCTAACCTCTCGAGCTATCTCTCTCTCTCCTTTCAAACCCTAAGCTCTCTGATTACCTAAAATGGCTTCTTCTTCAACCTTTATCGTGGATAAGCTCAACTTGGCAATAGACCATCATTTCAACCTTGGAGTGCTGCAAGACTACCACCTAGACATAAGCAAGTATGTTAATACAGCCGAGTGGGGAGGACTCTTCACAGAGAAGGTCTCTGTCTTTCCCAACCCGATTATGGATTTCTCGGAGAAATGTTCAAATGATTGATATTGACTTCTTCTCTACGGTGTTGAGAAAGAAGATTGTAGTCTCGGAAAAGACTATTGATGATGCTATTTTCTGTGCTCAGGAAGGCTTGATTTTTACTAAGTCATGGGAAGATGATTTGGGTGGCTCTGAGACTATTGAAATCTGTCTCATGAAAGAAGATATAGTCAGAACTGACATCTGGAAAGATGTTGAAATGAAGGACATTGTTCGCATCCTTCATCAGCTCCTTAATAAGGTGGTTCTTCATAAGGTTGGATCCAAAGACAACCTCTCCTCCCTGCACAAATTCTGCCTCTGCCATCTTCTTATCAAACGAAGATCAATCTTCCAAGAATACTTGTATGGAAGATTTAGAGATGCTTGTGATGAACAAGAAAAGACTCTCAAGCATTTCCCTATTGCCATCTTCTTTCTAAGATTTTCAAGGCTCAAGGAATTCATGAGATTCTTATGCAAGGACTCTTGAGGAGCAAGCTAGGATCCTAATTGAAAAACCAATGTCGGGTGCAGACTTTGGTAAAATGAATATAGCTAATATGAATCTTAGTACCTATACTGCTGCTGCAATGGCCAAGACTGAGGAGTTGATGAAAACAAAAGAAGAAATGTTGGAACAAAACAATGCTCAAGTCCTAGGAGTAAAAAGAGTAACTACGCAAAAGACAACTGCAACAAGGAAGCCTACCCCCAAGAGACCAGCAGGTGGCATTGTTATCAGGGAACCTTCTGATGCTCCTGCTGCAAAGAAGCAAAGAAGAGTTATCTTTTCTCATAATGAAGATGAGGAAGCTGATGAGGACAACATTCCTATCATTGCAATCCTGAAGAAGCAAAAGACTTCTGGTGCTGCTGCTGTTCCAACAAAACCTAGAAGGCAACCAGCAAGAAAATCCAGAACAATTAAGACTTCTAAGGTAACCATCTCTGCTAGTGATCCTGTTCAAATAGCAGTAGATGCCTTAGTGTCTCGTTTAGAAACTAGAATTGGTGATGTGCCTGTAGATAAAAACATTGCTGTCTCCACTCAAAATGATGTGTACATCCCCACACCCCATTCACCCCAACCAACACAAATAGTCACTCCACAATTTCAACATATTATCCCTGCCGATGATCCCTGGTTCAATCAGCCAGATGATGGCATTTACCCTGGTGCTCCTTTCCCCAAACCCTTGAGAACCTTATTTCCCTTCACCCCAACTTCTGTTCTTTATAATGGCAAATCTGAGGATTGGGTCAAGGTAAAAAGAGAATGGAAAGTTCTGTTTCACTCTCACCAACCTGAACCCGAACACATTCCCAACAGATGGTATCCTCTACTTGAGTATGAGGAAGAAGTCAGCCTACCGGTTGAACCTCTTTACCTACCTCATCCTGACTGTAAATTAATAAAAAATGTGCCTTGACAAATGCACAACAACTTAGGACCGTTAGTCACTCACTTACCCCTAAACAATTTCCCCCCAGAAAAATTTACCCTAACCTTGTCAAAACTCCTCCTTTCATACCCATCACTGATGGAGTTCAGAGACATATCATACCTGTTTGGGAGACTGACCCCAGTAGAAAAAATCTTCCTACCATCCCTGAGCGAAGAGCAAGGTCCTCAAAGCATGTTCCCATGATCATGCCAAGGGACACAAAATGGGTGTCTTTTGAGCATCCCAGAGTCTATGGGAGGGCCTTTGATTTCTTCCTGGATCAGCTCATCTATGAAATGTTGAAGTGGAAATTCAGTCATTTCAGAGTTGATAGAGCCGCGCATTTTGTCCCTCCATCCTGGATGAGACATAATGAAGCAACCAGAGTTGGAATCATGCCTTACAAGATCTGTCCAAGACTGCCAATGGTAGATCTGAATAAGGACAAAGACAAGAAAAATAGAAGATTCAAAGGAGTCATGCTTGAAGCTGAATCAGCAATACTTGATCTGAACAAAGAAACTTTTGACTACTCAATGCTGGATTTCTTTCTACATACTGAATCCATTGAGTTGATCAATGAATATCGAGCTGCTGATTTCTGGAAGTCTCATATTATTCACTGCACAAGAGAGGCATCTTCCTCTGGACTGATTGATGAAGAGAAGAAGGAAATTCCTAAGGTCAGAGGGAAGCGTGGTCTTTCAATTTTTAGATATATGATCTATAAGGACCTTTGAGGACTTCCTATTAATAGTATAAAAGTGGAATTCATCTACCCCATCAAATGGGCAAAAAAAGTCTCAGTGATCCCTCCAGCTACTTCAGAGCCTATTGCGGATGAACCTGTTATTGAAGAACATGGTCAAATTGCCACTACTGTCGGCTTAGGAGAAACAGTTGAATCCATTCACAATCAGAGCTCATCAGAAAAACAATCTTCTCAACCATTAGCTTTAGTTGTGATGCACCCTTCAGATCATTCAAGAACATTAAGCACATTTCACGAGTCTGCTGAAAGCTCAAGGCAACAGGCTCTGCCACCTAATCTTGAAGAGGTTCTTAAAAAAAATAGTTGATGACAGAATTGGCAAGATAGTTGATGAGAAGGTTGAGAAGATGACTGAGAAAATAAAGGAGGATGTCCAACAGCAAGTTCAAACTTCAATGGCTCCAACCTTAGAGGTTGTGAATAAAATGCTGGAATTCCTCATGGACTTCAAGAAAAGTCAGACTCAACCCTCCACCTCCACCATCTCCTCCTGCTTAACCTTTATTTTTTTTCTCCTATACTGACAATGATGGTTCTCTCATTTTACCTTTTTGGTTGATGAGAAAAAGGGGGAGAAAGGAAAGAAAAGAGATTTTTTTATATATATATATATATATATATATATATATATATATATATATATATATATATATAGTCAGTTTTGAAAAGCTATGTTAAGTCTCCAAAATGTCTGATGTGCATTTCCCTAAGTTTTGATGAGAACTAAACATTAGTTAATGATTTAGTTAACCTTAATATTGGTTGCTAACCTGTCAATCTAGTGTGCAGATTAAAATCGTAAGAATCATCAGTCCAACACAAATAATAGAATCATCCGCCCAACGTAAGTGATTGAAACGCACGTCCAACACTGTAGTGATAGAAGCTCACGTCCAACACAAGTGATAGAAGCTCACGTCCAACAATGAAGTGATTGAAGCTTACGTCCAACGCAAGTGATAGAATCTCACGACCAATACTAAAGTGATAAAAGTCAGAGTCCACTTAAGTGATGAAAGCCAGCATCCACTAAAATAAAAGCCACATCCACTAAAGTGATGAAATCCAGCGTCCACTAAAGTGATGAAAGCCAGCGTCCACTAAGGTAACAGAAGTGCTCATCTACTGAAGCGATAGAAGCGCTCGTCTACTGAAGTGATAGAAGTGCTCGTCCACTAAACAGAAGTGCTCGTCCACACAAGTCTTTGGACTTGCTGAGTCCTTAATATGGAGCTCGTCTATTAGGTTACGTTCAACCAGTTAAAGGAGTATCCGTCCAATGACATAGCATTTGCAGCTCGTCTACCAGCCTGAATGTAAAATCTTAAATGGCTAAATGGACGCGGCTATTTTCAAGATGGACGAGCTTATCCTATGAACACGAATTCTCATAGAATTACGAGAATCTTATTTCAAGAACCAGAATCAAGAAAAGTTAGAAGTTACTCTCTGAAGCAACCTCGGATATCAGTACCAAAGACCAGTTAAAGAATTCTTCCAACATGCTTTATTCCCTAGTACCTCTGGTCTTTACACAAAAAGGGAATTGTACTTAGCAAAGTACAAAAAGCTCTCTGTACAACTCTGATATGGCTATATCACGATGCATAAAGCCATGATCCTTCATGTTAGAGTACAACCAACGTTCCTATTGCATTAATGGCTGCCCAGAACGACTCTATTGCATTTAATGAAGTTCTGCTTGAAGCCAACATCTGAGGGAATGTCTCTAATGGATACTAAATGCTTGAAGACCATAAATACATAAGTCATTGAAGATGAAGCACAGAGAAGAGAGAATACACATAGCATCAAAGAGCCATTACTCGCGCATTAATATCTTCATTCTTTCATTCTCGTATTCTTCAATCATTTGAAGTTATTATGCAGACTTTCCTAAGCTTAAGACATTTAAACCACCTTCTGAGTGTTAGTGAAAGATCTGTCTGTGAGAAGTTATATTTATTACAAACCAAATCTCTCAAACAAACCTGAGTGAGCCTGAAGAGGCTATGTGTGCAATGAATACTTGTCCTGAGCCTGAAGAGGCTAGGTATGCAAAGAATACTTGTCTTGGAGCCTGAAGAGGCTAGGTGTGCAAACAACACTTGAGTCTGTAACCTGATTAGTTATAGTGGATAAATCTTGGTGCTACTATGAACTGGACGTAGCTCTTTGCTTTGAAGAGTGAACCAGGATAAATAACTGTGTCAATCTCTCTTTCCTTAAACTCTTTAGTTGCTTTAGTTTTCTTACGTCTATCAAGTGGTGTGTTTGCCAAATTCACCCGTCCATCATGTATCCTTCCACTCGTCCAAACCTAGCTTCTGTTTTCGAAAAGATTTCAATTTTGCTTAAAATATGATAAACTAAATCCAACCCCCCTTCGCGTGTTTATAGTTGTCTATTTCAATTGGTATCAGAGCTCAGTCTCTGGGTTGAGCATCTAACAGTGTAGAGGTAAAAGGTTCTAAAGAATAGATATGACTGCTGGAGCTATTTCAAGTGGAAGTCACCAGACTGAAGGAGCTTCCCCAACCAGAACTCCTTACTTCAATGGAGAAAACTACAACTTTTGGAAAGATATATTTCAATGGTTCATTCTATCTACAAACTCTGATCTTTGGGATGTCATTACAGATGGTCCATTCATTCCCAATAATGATGATAACATTGACAAACCAAAAGCTCAGTGGACTACTGCAGAAAAGACGAAATGGGAGCTGAACCACAAAGCTAGATATAATATGGAAACTACAACTATTGGAATGATAGATTTCAATGGTTCATTCTATCTACAAACTCTGATCTTTGGGATGTCATTACAGATGGTCCATTCATTCCCAATAATGATGATAAGATTGACAAACCAAAAGCTCAGTGGACTACTGCAGAAAAGACGAAATGGGAGCTGAACCACAAAGCTAGATATAATATCATTTGTGCTCTCAGTCCGTAGGAGTTTGAGAAGGTATGTATTTGTGACTCTGCCAAAGAAATATGGGACACTTTAGCTATCACACATGAAGCAACAGCCAAAGTCAAAGAGTCAAAGATTGCCATACTTGTCAGAAAGTATGAACTGTTTGCCATGGAGGAAGGAGAATCTGTTGCTCAAAAGATAGGAAGATTTCAAACTATAGTCAACAGTTTAAAATCTCTTGGCAAAGTCCATACCAATGCTGAGAAGGTTGGAAAGATTTTGAGAAGTCTACCTAAACATTGGATATCTTTGGTCACTACTATCTCTCAACCCAAGGATCTCACTACCTTGACTATTGATGAACTTCTTGGAACACTCACTGTTCATGAGCAAGAACTTGGAGATGAAGTTGAACCAAAGAAGGGCAAGTCAATTGCTCGAAAGCTGATCAAAAGTCAGCAAAAGTTTCCAAGGCTCAAGGCGGATGAGTCATCCAGGTGATGCCGACCTATCAGAACTCGAGGATTTTGAGAGTGATGAAGAATTGTCTCTCCTGACCAGGAAGATAAAGCTTCTCCAACAGAAAAAGAAGTTCAAGAGGGATAAGGCATTCAGAAGGTTCAACAAGGACAAGAACTTCAAAGAATCCACCTCAACAGACAAAAGTCCAGTTGTTTGCTTTGAGTGCAAGAAGCCTGGTCACATCAAGGCTGAATGTCCTCAACTCAAGAAGGACCCTTTTAAGAAATTCTTCAAGAAGAAGAAGAAAGGAATGATGGCTACTTGGGAGGATCTAGAGTCAACATCTTTTGATGAAGAAATAGAGGAAGAAGCCAATCTCTGTTTGATGGACAACACTGACTCAGACTCTGACGATGAGGTACATCCTGACTATGAGGAATTACTTGATGCCTATGAGGAGTTGATGGAGGAATCCAACTACTTATCTAAAGCCTTCAAATCCCTCAAGAGAGAGTATGTAAAGCTCACCAGTGAGCATAAACAGAAATCTCAAGAGTGCGAGAAGCTGGCTAAAGAGAACAGTGAGCTGAAGACTGAAAAGTCTAATGAAGCTAAGATCTCAAGTGAAACATCACCATCTGAAGAAGTTGAAAAACTTCAACAGAAAGTGAAAGAGCTCACCTCTGATCTTGCCAAATTTGTTAATGGTAGAGACAATCTGACTAAGCTACTTGGCAGTCAGAGGTACTCTCTTAACAAAGAAGGTATTGGATATGTCCATCAGACACATCATAAAGTATCCACTAAAGCTTCTACAGTATCTGTTAAGTCAACTATAACCAAATCTACACCTGTTTGTAACTTCTGTGGAAAAACTGGACATGTTATGTCTAAGTGTATCCATAAGAAGAGAAGGAAGTCTTCACAGACTCCTAGAACTAACAAAAAAGGACCCAGAAAAATATGGATACCTAAAGATCAAATAATTTTTGTTGCAGATGTCCTCAACAGGAAAAAGAAAACACCACTACTGGTACCTGGACAGTGGCTGCTCGCGTCATATGATAGGAGAAAGGTCTATGTCCCTAGACCTCCAACTTAAGAAAGGAGGACACGTTGCCTTCGGAGGTAATCAGAAAGGCAAAGTTATAGGAATTGGTACTATTGGTGGTAAACCCCCTCTTCCCTCTATATCTAATGTTCTTATGGTTAAAGGATTAAGACACAATTTGCTTAGCATAAGTCAATTATGTGATAGTGGTTTTGATGTTTCCTTTACCAAGGATGTTTGCATAGTTAAAGACTGTTGTGGCAAAACCCTCTTTTCAAATAAAAGGCAACAAAATCTTTATAAGATTGAACTGTCTGATCTCTCAGATCAAAGTGTAACCTGTCTGATGTCTAAAGAGGATGAGAGATGGTTATATGGCATAAGAAACTAGGACATGCTAGTATGAAACTAATTTCTGAATTAAAAAGGAATAATCTCGTAAGAGGATTGCCAGATATTAGTTTTAAGAAAGATGTCTTGTGTGATGCATGTCAGAGAGGTAAACAGATAAAATCAAGTTTCAAATCTAAAAACCAAGTATCAACCTCTAGACCTCTTCAGTTGTTACACATGGATCTGTTTGGACCAGTTAGTGTTGCCAGCCTGGCTGGAAGAAAATATGGATTTGTCATAGTTGATGACTATTCCAAATACACGTGGGTACTCTTCCTAACACACAAGGATGAGTCTTTTAAGGCTTTCTCAGTATTTTGCAAAAGAGTACAAAATGCGCAGGGTTTCTGTATTTCTACCCTTAGAAGTGATCATGGGGGAGAATTTGAAAATGGGCAGTTTAGACAGTTCTGTGAGGAGAATGGAATCTCTCACAATTTCTATGCACCTAGAACTCCACAACAAAAAGGAGTGGTTGAGAGAAAGAACATATGTCTGCAAGAGATGGCTAGATCTATGATCAATGAAAATAATCTCCCTAAGTACTCCTGGGCAGAATCTATAAACACTGCTTTTTATGTACAAAACAGAATACTTATTAGGCCTTTTCTAAAAAGGACTCCTTATGAATTGTGGAAAAGAAAAAGCCCCAACATATCTTATTTTCTTGCTTTTGGATGTGAATGTTTTACTCTGAATACCAAATATAATCTTGGAAAGTTTGATTCTAAGGTAAATAAAGGTATTTTTGTAGGATATTGTAAAAAGTCTAAGGCTTTTAGAGTATACAATTCAAGAACTTGTATTATTGAAGAATCTGTTCATGTTAAATTCAATGATGGATTAAGGATTGCTAAAGAACTATCAGATCTAGAAGATGATCTTGCAGGTCTTGATATAAACAAGCCAGAAAGTCAACAACCCGATATAACCAAAACAGAACCTGTGCCTGAGGTTGAAAGACAAGTGGAACAGACGAGTTGGCAGACAAGTCAAGATCTTCATGATGATCTCAAAAGGGATTGGAAGTTCAACACTCATCATCCTAAGGATCTTATTATTGGAAATCCTTCTGAAGGAGTAAGAACCAGATCCACATTAAGAGAATCAAGCAATGTGGCCTTTATTTCAGATTTGGAGCCTAAACGCATTGAAGAAGCTCTTGAGGATGAAAGCTGGATTCTTTCTATGCAAGAAAACTTAACCAGTTCACCAGAAATGATGTCTGGACTCTTGTCTCTAAGCCTAAAAACAAGTCGGTTATTGGAACAAGATGGGTCTTCAGAAACAAATTGGATGAAGATGGTAAAGTTGTCAGAAATAAGGCAAGGCTAGTAGCTCAAGGCTATAACCAACAAGAAGGCATTGATTATACTGAAACCTTTGCACCTTTGAGGATACCGATAAACCAGATCACGTTTTCAAACTTAAAAGGGCATTATATGGTTTGAAACAAGCACCTAGAGCATGGTATGATAGACTCAGTTCTTTTCTCATGCATAATGGTTTTACAGGAGGACAAGTAGACACTACTCTGTTCAAAAAATGCTCTAAAGAGAACTTTATTATAGTTCAAATATATGTTGATGATATTATTTTTGGAACAACTAATGAAAAGTTGTGCAAGGAATTTTCAAATCTAATGCAAGCTGAATTTGAGATGAGCATGATGTGAGAATTGAAGTTCTTCCTTGGATTACAAATCAAGCAGACAAGTGATGGAATTTACATTCATCAACAAAAATATACCAAGGAGATGCTCAAGAAATACAAAATGGAAAATGCAAAGCTCATTAAAACCCCTATGCAACCCAATGCAAAATTAAGCAAGGATGATGAAGGTAAAAAGGTAGATCAAACTATCTACAGTGGTATGATTGACTCTTTACTGTACTTAACTTCAAGCAGACCTGACATTCAATTTAGTGTCTGTATGTGTGATAGATTCCAATATGATCCTAAAGAATCTCATCTTAAGGCTGTTAAAAGAATATTCAGATATTTTCTTGAAACTACTAATCTTGGTTTGCTGTATTTAAGATCAAAAGAATACATATTAGTGGGATAGTGTGATGCTGATTTTGCTGGAGACAGAATAGAAAGAAAAAGCATCAGTGGAGGATGTCACTTCATTGGAGCAAGTTTAGTCTCATGGTCAAGCAAGAGGCAGACAACCATTGCCTTGTCTATTGCTGAAGCAAAATACATCTCTGCTGCTAGTTGCTTCTCTCAACTCTTATGGGTAAAACATCAACTTGAGAGTTACTCTATTTATGAACATAACATATTTGTATGGTGTGATAATTCCAGTGCTATATGCTTAACTAAAAATCCAATTCAGCATTCTAAGGCTAAGCATATTGAAATCAAACATCATTTCATTAGGGATTATGTTCAGAAAGGCATCTTTGATATTAAGTTTGTTAAAACTGAAAATCAATGGGCTGACATTTTCAATAAACCCTTCGCAGAAGAAATGTTTTTATTTATTAGAGATAATCTAAACATGAATTGCATTGTTGAATGACATGTCTGAATGTTAACCTGTCTGTGCTAAATCTGTCATTACTCCTATATACATGTTCTTTTAACTAAGCATTAGTTCATGAGGAGTGATGATACAATAGTTTAAGTGGAGTATGTCTCATATGCCTGCTACATTACTGTGATTTTCTTAACATGTTATCTTGCCCTTAACATATCTCATAAATAAAACTTGATAACCCTTTTTGATGTTGACAAAAGGGGGAGAATGGGAGAAATGAGAATGGGAGAATAGAAGAATGAATAATGGGAGAAATGAGAAATGTGTTATAGAAGAATGAATATGAATGAATATGATATGAATCTTAACTAATACATGGACATGAGTATGCTCTGATAGTTGCTATAATTGCTCAGATAAATCTTAAGTAAGATTGCTCTGATAATAATTTCAAAGTTAAAACAAGTCAAACTTAATGTCCGATCTAGCATCCGCATGACTTGTCCGCTTAAGAAAATTTCAACCTATATGATATATGCTATTTTCTTTGTTGATATTTTGAGGTTCATTAAATCATCTCAATGTTTGTCATCATCAAAAAGGGGGAGATTGTTAAGTCTCTAAAATGTCTGATGTGCATTTCCCTAAGTTTTGATGAGAACTAAACATTGGTTAATGATTTAATTAACCTTCATATTGGTATCTAACCTGTCAATCTAGTGTGCAGATTAAAACTGTAAGAATCATCCATCCAACGCAAATAATAGAATCATCCATCCAACGCAAGTGATTGAAACACACGTCCAACACTGTAGTGATAGAAGCTCACGTCCAACACAAGTGATAGAAGCTCACGTCCAATACTAAAGTGATAAAAGTCAGCGTCCACTTAAGTGATGAAAGCCAGAATCCACTAAAATAAAAGCCAACATCCACTAAAGTGATGAAAGCCAGCGTCCACTAAAATAAAAGCCAGCGTCCACTAAGGTAACAGAAGCGCTCGTCTACTGAAGCGATAGAAGCGCTCGTCTACTGAAGTGATAGAAGTGCTCGTCCACACAAGTCTTTGGACTTGCTGAGTCCTTAATATGGAGCTCGTCTACTAGGTTACGTTCAACCAGTTAAAGGAGTATCCATCCAATGACATAGCATTTGCAGCTCGTCTACTAGCCTGAATGTAA
The DNA here is from genome assembly GCA_030762895.1 of Sophora flavescens. Classification (NCBI taxonomy): domain Eukaryota; kingdom Viridiplantae; phylum Streptophyta; class Magnoliopsida; order Fabales; family Fabaceae; genus Sophora; species Sophora flavescens. The sequence continues at coordinate 13,788 of JAUPTC010001073.1, forward strand.
AATCTTAAATGGCTAGATGGACGCGGCTATTTTCAAGATGGAGGAGCTTATCCTATGAACGCGAATTCTCATAGAATTATGAGAATCTTATTTCAAGAACCAGAATCAAGAAAAGTTAGAAGTTACTCTCTGAAGCAACCTCGGATATCAGTACCAAAGACCAGTTAAAGAATGCTTCCAACATGCTTTATTCCCTAGTACCTCTGGTCTTTACACAAAAATGGAATTGTACTCAGCAAAGTACAAAAAGCTCTCTGCACAACTCTGATATGGCTATATCACGATGCATAAAGCCATGATCCTTCATGTTAGAGTACAACCAATGTTCCTATTGCATTAATGGCTGCCCAGAACGACTCTATTGCATTTAATGAAGTTTTACTTGAAGCCAACATCTGAGGGAATGTCTCTAACGGATCTTAAATGCTTGAAGACCATAAATACATAAGTCATTGAAGATGAAGCACAGAGAAGAGAGAATACACATAGCATCAAAGAGCCATTACTCTGCGCATTAATATCTTCATTCTTTCATTCTGTATTCTTCAATCATTTGAAGTTATTATGCAGACTTTCCTAAGCTTAAGACATTTAAACCACCTTCTCGAGTGTTAGTGAAAGATCCGTGCGTGAGAAGTTGTATTTATTACAAACCAAATCTCTCAAACAAACCTGAGTGAGCCTGAAGAGGCTATGTGTGCAAAGAATACTTGTCTTGAGCCTGAAAAGGCTAGGTGTGCAAAGAATACTTGTCTTAGAGCCTGAAGAGGCTAGGTGTGCAAACAATACTTGAGTCTGTAACCTGATTAGTTATAGTGGATAAATCTTGGTGCTACTATGAACTGGACGTAGCTCTTTGCTTTGAAGAGTGAACCAGGATAAATAACTGTGTCAATCTCTCTTTCCTTAAACTCTTTAGTTGCTTTAGTTTTCTTACGTCTATCAAGTGGTGTGTTTACCAAATTCACCCGTCCATCCTGTATCCTTCCACTCGTCCAAACCAAGCTTCTGTTTTCGAAAAGATTTCAATTTTTCTTAAAATCTGATAAACTAAATTCAACCCCCCTTCTCGTGTTTATAGTTGTCTATTTCAAGCTCATAGTTGTCTACATATGCATATTCTTTTCTACTTGCTAAATGCTCTGATACTTATGTTTGCTCATTTGCTTTGATATCTGCTGACTATGCTTATTTATTCCCTTATATATACTCTAAGTATGATAAGTTGTTGCACCTATCTGTTAGCTTATATGTAGCTGTTTGTCATATGCTTTTTCTGCTTAGTTATTTGAATGCTTTGTCTTAGAGGTAACCCTGTAAGCTTTCTTAGACTTTGCTTTTCAAATTTAATTAGTTTTGTCATCATCAAAAATGGGGAGATTGTTGGAACCAAAGTGGTTTTGAATTTAATAATCTCTAAGTTTTGATGCTAACAAAAGGATTAAATTTGCTGGCAAAGTGTTAGTTGGGATCTAACATGTGCTTTCAGTTATGCAGGAATATTTACATATAAGTAAAAGAAACATGGGATAAGTTCTCATTGAAAAATACGCGTCCACCCTTGTAGACGGGCTGCTCAAATATTTTGGTAAAGTTACTTATTTATTTGAGTAGACTAGTTTACTTAAGTAGACGAGGCTCTAAGCAGACAAATACCAAAATAACGTGTTATATACAGCAAGTCCAAAGACTTGATAATAAGCATGTCCATATTGCCACGTAAGCAGACGAAAGTAATTAGTAGAAGTAAATGAACTGAAAAATAAAGTAATCTAATAGACGAGCTCTAACCGCCACGTCACTAGACGGAGATCTTTGAGAAGTAGCAAGTCCAAAGACTTGATAGACAAGAGGATATGCCACATCATCAGACGAGCAAAATAAAATATTGAACAAACTTAGTTTCTCATATAACTAAGTAGACGAAGTTTCTTAAAGTAGACGAGCTCCATCTTCGAATAATTAAATGCAAATCCGAATCTCTTGAATTTATTTCAAATGATTGATATTTATTTCAATAGAATATTTGTTCTTCACTATTGTCCTATCTGCTTTAATATTTTACCTTGTTGTAAAAGAAACATAGTACCATCAAGAAATGCAAAAAGTAGAATCGTACAATAAGATACTGCAAAACGATCTGTACGATGACAACTTTATGGATGAAAAAGCTGGATTGTTCACAAAGGAGGAACAACAAGTTCTCAAGCTGCAATACTCAGAGCAGTAAGCCTCCTATTTCATGCTACCTCGATAACCACAAGTACTATTCAGCATTGCCACAATCAAGCTATCAGTCACAACGGATATTATGTATTTAATGCTATCTCTAAACGGGATTATTCAAAGTAACCGTTGAAGAAATACAAGTGAAGAAGAAGGTCACTATAAATAGAAGACCTGAGATACTAAAGAAGACGACTCTTGACTGGACAACCTTACGAACTCAACTTTTGTAAAACTACAATCACTCTGATCTTGACTGTCATATGAATATTGTGAAAATATTCATCTGATCTTTAGAGAGCAAGAGTCAGTATTTCTTAGTCTGAATATTGTGAAAATATTCATCTGATCTTGACTGTCATATCCTCACACATAGTGAGTTAAGAAGATCAAACATTAAATCTCTTTGTTAGAGTTAGAGCCTGAAGAGGCTTGGTAAGAAAGAAATACTTGTAGCCTGGAGAGGTGTTGAATACTTGGTTGTAATCTATTCGGGAAATAGTGGAGAAAATCCTTCAAGTAGAAGGGACTGGACGTAGCTCTTGGTTGGAAAAGAGTGAACCAGGATGAAAACATCTTGTGTGATTCTTCTATCTCTTAACTCTTACAGCTTTATTTGTTTCTTACTAACCGAGGGGTTTTGATATTGCTTTTGTTAAAGTCTTTTAAAAAGGATCTTTTTTTATTTGTGCTTGTTTCTGTTTCTAATCTCCTTGTGTACAAAAATTGTTTTAAAGGTTGTTTTCGAAAATTATTAACAAACACAATTCAACCCCCCTTCTTGTGTTTGCTTGTGTCAACTTCAAATTTAGTTACAATCTTTGATGACATGGTTCAATTGGAGAAACCTACAGAGAAACAAAGGAATCACCTGAGACCATTGCATGTTAAGGCTATTATAGATGGTAGCCCCACCAATAGGGTGTTAATTGATAGGGGAGCTGCTGTCAACTTGATGCCTCGTGCAATGTTCAATAAATTGGGAAAAGACGAATCAGATATAATTCTGACGGATATGGTTATCACAAATTTCAGTGGCAAAACCTCCCCGTCAAATAGTGTCATCATGTTGAACATCCAAGTAGGAACTGTCTAACGGATGACTTTATTTGTCCTAGTACCAGCCAAGTCAAGCTATAATTTATTATGTGGCAGGGATTGGATCCATGCAGTGGGAGCCATTCCATCCACATTTCATCAAAAGATAATCTTATTGAATGCACAAGATCATGTGGAGATAGTGGAGGCTGACGATAGTGCTTGTTATTCACAGTAACTGCATGTGGATTCAAGATGTACTCACCAAATGTCAAGCCCATCACCGCAACTGAGGGTGTCATTGATAAGGATGCCTTAGAGGCATGCCTACTGAATCAATTTGACATCAGATTCATGAAGGAGGCCGACGTGGCTCGGCCAAACTCCGGTGATGAGTCTTGAAGAACAAATGCAGAGGTTGTCAGCCTATATGGCGGACTAAGAGGTCCACACCTCTAAAGGCATGTTAGCAGATTGTATCATCGACGACGGCTCTTTAGGCTTTGAGAAAGACGTCGATGAAAACAGAATGTCAAAGTAGAGGATCCTCCTGGAAGAAATAGACTTAGGCCCGAGGCTGACAAAAGGCCTATCTTTGTAAGTGTTTTTCTGCCAGAAGATTATAAAAAGAAACTTGTCAACTTAATCATGGAATACAAGGATTGCTTCGCTTGGGATTATGATAAGATGCCTGGGCTGAGTAGAGACCTTGTTGAACATAGGTTGCCACTGAGGGAAGAATACAGGCCAGCCAAACAGGCTAGCAGAAGGTTTGCTCTAAAAGTGGTACTTAAAATCAAAGAAGAGGTCGAAAGATTGCTCAAGTCCAAGTTCATCAGGACTACCAAGTATGTCGATTGGCTATCTAATGTTGTTCATGCTATTAAGGAAAATGGAAAGTTAAGGGTATACATAGATTTTAGAAATTTTAATAATGCTACCCCAAAAGATGAATATCTGATGCCTATAGCCGACATGTTAGTCGACGCATCATCTGAAAATGAAATTCTAAGTTGTATGGATGACCATGTAGGTTTGTTGATGTGGAAATTTACTTTCTCTGTTTTCCGACAAGGCACTCAACAAATATATTTTAATCAGGTGGTTGTAGACTCTCCTTTCTGATGGTAATCCACTACCGGGCTTCATCAGAATCTGCCTTAAATTCAACGAGTAATCAAACTAAAGGTAGAAACTTTAATTCTGACAGAAACACAACTAAGAATGAAAAACTATAGAAAGATGAATCAACGAACTACTCAGGCTTTGCAAAATTAAAAGAAACAACAGTAAAAGTGCAGTAAATATAAAAGTTCAAGAAACATAAAAGTGCAAGTAAATAAAAAGGAAGTCGTAAATATGTTCAGGGTTGCTGCGAGTTACCAGTTCACAAAGATTTCAAGTTTAAAACAATACGTGATTGCTTTGAAGAACTTATAATAAAGAAAATAAAGATAAAGAGTTTAGGGAAGAAGATGATGATGAAGAAGAAGAAATTTGCATTAAAAGTAAAGTTTCATGAAAATTAAATGTGGGAAGGCATACTTGATGTAACTTCGTTTTATTCCATTATGAGTGTGAGGATGTTGTGGGAGTGTGATCAAAGTATCCGACCGTTTGTACATCTGAATAAGCAATATTTGTAGAAAAAGAAATAACTGCCTAGCTTCTAATCTACTGCCATATGTCCTATTGACACATGTGTTTATTAAATATACGGCTAAGATCTAATGTCCACTACTCAACTAACTGGATCGTGGTCTTTGAGCTACTTCAGAGTGTAACCCCCCACTCCTCCATATTCCCACGTTTTCGCATGGGTTGGCCCACCTTGACGTTAGTGGCCGGAGCTGGAAATCTCCTTGACACGCCGTGCCCCTGATATTTGTGGCTTCCTGTTGAATTGGTAACTTATTTCGACAACATTTTCCTTTGTTGATTTGATATCCTTTCTTTCGAATACATTTCTTTCTAAAAAGGTACTTCGCGTCGTTGCAACATTGCCATGAAAACCTTGTAGCTTTCACTTGCTTGTACCCTGACATCCTTGTTTTTAACACTATGCTCGAATAAGTCTCCGTCGGAATACCTTTTTTCCATACTTAGGCAAACCGTCGTGTATTCCTTTCGGCAACTCACCCATCGGATATCAAGCTTTCTTTACTTCGACCAAAATCTTATTTTTAGTCCCAACAAATGTTGTGGCATCCTCTACCCCGCATGTATTTATAAAGGCATAACATAAAAGAGATAAAATAAAAACATGCATATTATATCATAATAATAAAAACCAAGGTAGAAGATAATACATTGTAACAAACTTCTCAACGTGGAAATAAAACAAGTTTTAAAAGAAAACATAACAATAAAAGCAAACCAACCCCGATGTCACATTACAGAGCTGGTATAACAAAAATCCGGAAACATATCAGATAAAAACATAAACTAAGAAATCCTAAACTACGAGTAGCGACTCCTCAGAGTCACTTCTCAACATGATGCTCACCATCCTCTGCATAACAAGAAGGTACATGCAAGCAAACAACAAAATATGGGGAGTAAGAAACATGTTTAAAACACAACGGCATGGAAACAGTAAGCAAGATGAGCATACATCACAATCAAGCATGTTATAACATAAAAACATACATAACACATTCATATCATTTACATCATCTCAATAATGTATGGTAAGTGGTGAAGAACTACTCCATTGCTCCGTTATGCATGTGGATCCAATCTACTTCAAGAAGTCAACTTCGGAGTTACATATCTACATTGGCCATTAAGCATCAACACTGGCAGTTCACCAAACCTTGGGTGAACCTCTTGGATAGCCGATGCACCTTACTATCAGATGCACCACCATGGTGGTGTGTAAATTGCAAGTGCACGGGCAAGTGGTAAAATATCGTTCCCCTAGGACTGTGTTGTTGAGTACCAATTACACCCAATTATGATTATCTAGACGATTCAATTTTTTCAAGAAATTAAAGTAACCAAGAAAAGATAATTCTGAAATAACAAATTTATAAGACAATTTAAAAGTTGGATAAAGAAAACAATTTATAAGCAACTCTAGGAATCGGGATTCACCACAAAGTATCGACAAGTCTATAACAAAATCATTCCCTTAATCATCTAAATTATCTATGAAAGCGAATTATCCTAATTAATTACCGTTCCCTTTCAGAATATGATAACATGCCCAAAATTATCCAATACCTATTTTCATGGCATTCAAATTAAGATGAACACTTTAAGAACAATGATAATTCAAGAATTGCTTCAAGGAAAGTTAATCTACTTTCGTGATTAACAATTCAAGTTCAGTTTTAGAGTTCTAAAATTAAGGTTCACCTTTCATTTCATCCATCAAAATCAATAATCATGTAAAACATGTGGCCAATATTCATAAACACTTGGTGTGCAAAAACTGAATCATAGACATAATTCATAGATTAAGGAGAGAAAATATCAAGACATTGTCAATAACAAATTGGGCTAATCCCTCATCCTAGAATAAAGAAACTACTCAAAATATTCAGAATAAAATCCATAGGAATCCAAAGTAACATTCAGAATAAAGAAGAAAATACAAAATAAGGAGAAGAAAAACTCTTAGAGTTGTAGCAATAGAGAAATCCTAGAGACCTCATTTGTAAAATCCCTCTAATCCTTGATGTTCTTTGTGTTATGTAGTGACTTCTGTGTGTCATTTTCAATCCCTCCTTCATTCCTTTTAACATCCTATTTGGTTTGTAAACCACTCCTCCCTCAATAAAAGACAATAAGTTGGGAGTTATGATTCTCGCCGACGCGATCTACGACCATGGAATGTTCCACGGCCAGGACCGTGGATCGTTCCAGCTTGCTTCAAAAATCCGTACAGCAATAGTTTACCAAGATCCACGGCCATGGAATGTTCCATGGGCTTGCTTGTGGATCTTTCACCTGATTTCAGGATGCTCCTCTACCTTCCATGGCCATGGCGGGTTCCATGGCCAGGTCGTGGAACCTTCAAACTGTTGAAAGAAATAGTGCGTAACCATCCGTGGGTGTGGTACATTCCATGGCTAACCTGTAGAACTTGCAATCCACCTACTTGTGCAAAAAAAACAAGCAGAAATCATCCGAACTAAAGGTCAAATACAAAATGCATGCTAAATGCTAAAAGTTATCAAAAACTATGCTAGAAAATGCAAGGATTAAATGCTAACTAATATAAAAATATATGCATGTTTCGCACACATCACATGGGGGGCTAGATTCACCTAACTCTCGAATGAATCACCGCGGACGGCCAGATCACCTTACTCTCGGACGACCTCCCATATATTGAACATCCCCCACTAACATCTCCAATGATTGAATGCATGAGCAACAACACTCAATCAAACAATCACCACTCCTCTTTGGCCACCAGGCACCAAAGTTTTATCACCATCAACACCTCAACCAATAAGCATCAAGGCCCCCTTGCCCCCTTGGCCAATAAGCACCAAGGTTCAACATTAATAACACCTTGACCAATAAGCATCAAGACCCCCTTGGCCAATAAGCACCAAGGTACAACAACGTCTGATAACACATCGTTACCCGACTTAACCATCTTTAATATTTGTATTTAATTATCTTTGTTAAGTCTTCATTAGGTTATCTATCTTGCTTTTACTTTGATTGGTGTCTTATTACATCATTGGGAACAATTTCGGTGAAACCACCCTTGTCCCCTGTTTCAGCGTCTCATTACGTTTAGGGAGGCTAACTTTTAAGTCAAGCATACTCGTCTTGTCTGTTGAGCCTGGGTCGTGCTTTCATTGGAGCATGGCTGTCATGATCCGGGCAGAAAGGGTTGGGAACCCTTGTTAAGCTTCCTAGGGCATTCAAAGATTAATCCTAATGGCTTTTAACTAACCATCAATCATCAAGATATCATTATTCTCAGTTAATCTCCATGTCTTATAATTATTGGGAATTAATCCTTTAGTTCTTGTTTCCTTATTGATGTCCCTAAAATGCTCATGAATCAAACCTAGGGTCTTAACTATACCATTAAGTAACGACCTTGCCTTTCATTACTATAATTCAAGTCTTATGAACATTGGGAATTTATCCCTTAATTTCATTCATCTTTATTGACATTCTTTAATGTCTTATTAACATCAACGTTGTTATTAACAACTTCAACAACCATTCAAACATTCATGGCATGGCAACATCATCATCATCATCATCAATTATTCACAAACAATACAATAATCAAAGCATGTCAATAACATTGAAATCATATCATACATATAGCAAATATCAAGCAATAGGGTCATGGGTTAACCCTTCATCTTACTGAGAGAGAGGTCAAGAGGGCAAGTCAACTTTTCAACAAGAATGATATGAGCCCAATGAAGACCATGAATCAAGAAGAAATTCAAGGACTTTAATGAAAATACCAGCTGACTTGTTTTGACTGTATCTTGAGTTGCGGGTCTCCGATTGATGCATTATTTTGTGCGTTGGAAAGCTAAGGAAATTTCCTACAAAACGTATTTCATGCCTCTTGACCAGATTCAGCTTCTATCATGGTTAAAATAATGGTGGCAGTTATGAACGAATTTTACACGAGTTTATTAGTCGTTTATGTATTTTGATAATTATGTGGGAGTTACACTTTTAATATGAGAAGTAAAGTGTGGCAGCCACATAATGGTGGAAAGAGAATAATAAACTCACCATTAGTGGTTAAGTTAAGGAGGGTTTAGTGAGTCATTTAGTGGCATGATTAGGCTAGTTATGTGGGGGGTTATGGTATCCTGGGAAGATGAAGTGTAAGCCAAAAGTTGGCAGCCACCATTCCTATATGTACCATGCCGATATCATGAATAACATAACTTGGATGTTGAATTTTGGATTGAATCCATATTTATGAGATTATTGTCTCCTTGGTTCTTGGTTGAACCAAACTAGTTCTTATCAAGAATTCAGGATTCTTGAGGCGAACCTCATAGGCTTATCAAACTACATGTTTGTGGCGCCATCCCTCTTCTTATCTTCTTCCATTTTGTTTATTTCTTCTTCTTATTTTGGTTCCAAAATTGGTTTCATATTAACTTGTTAAGAATTCAACCAAAAAGATCATCAACAAGGCAACCTCACCATTTGGTTGTCATCACTTACGCTACCCCAATGGCTACATGTTCATACTATCCCTTCACCCCATACCTGGTATGAAGATTCCAACTACGACCATGCATGCAGACTAATCTCGTTCCCTCGAGCGGCTCGACGAGTTACTCAAACCTTAGGAAAATAAAAAGTCAACATTAATCTTAAATTCAATTAAACAAGAATAATAGATTAATAGAGGGATGATCATGTTACCTTAATCGACACTAGCGCACGTGATTTCTCTCCCAAACGGACTTAAGAACACCAAGAACTTTAAAGGGTTCAAGGGAAGGGAAAGGGAGAGGTTTCTGTCATACTAGGATTTCTAAAAGTGTCAAAATGAGGGTTTACACTGCAACCCTCACGAAACTCTCTTATTTATAAACTCTGACCCCGAGCACGGTCGCGCTTCCACTAAGCACGGTCGTGCTTCCAATAATCACGGGCGTGCTAAACGTGAGCATGGGCGTGCTAAACGTGAGCACGGGCGTGCTTGACTAAGCACGGGGTCTGCAACATTAACGTCAAAATGCATGTTTTCCGACACGGCCGTGCTTCCTTCTCGAGCATGACCGTGCTTGTGGCTTAGGAAGCCACAGAACACGAGCCTAAGCACGGGCGTGCTGATACAAGAGCATGGCTGTGCTCATGCACCAGAAAAGGATTTCCTGCTTTGAAACCCCACTTAGACCTTTATTAACATACAAAACATAACCAAACACTTATAGCTTTTACATAAAAATCAGGGTGTTACAAATGACCCCCAAAACTTATCTGTCTGGATGCAAGTCGAAAGATAGATAAGTTTTGCGACCTCCTACTTCGACATATCGCATGCCAATTGTCGGGTTTCAAATTTTAAATTCCCAAAGATTTCATCAGTTGATGCCAACATTTCCGTGCCTTCCCAAGCATCTCGGTGTAACATTACTAATGGTGGCTAGTCTTTTCAGTTTCCTTACTTCTTCTAGATGTTACCGACTAAGGCTATAAATAGCACCTTTTGGACTTCAAAACTTTTACTTCACCTTTCATTTCTCGAGCCAAAAAGAGTAACTTACGCCTCCATTTATTCTTTCGCAACCATTTCCATGGATTCCTCCGGTTTTGGACCATCATCATCTTCAAGGACACGGCCAGTGCCGGCGCTCCTTCTCCGAACGACAAGTGAAAGATCCCTGCAAGCGAGATATGGGACCGTTCTAAGGTAATCATTCCAACTAAAAACAACCTTGATTTTCTTGGCCTCGTTCTCCCTCTCTCTGGTATCACCAAGGAACTTTATTCGTTCTACCCTTCTTTTCCAAAAGAAGGTATTTTTAATTTCAGGAGATTCCATCTCCTTTCCTATCCAAGCCCTTCGGTATGCTTTGTTCATAAGTTCCGTCAAGGCCGTGTCGATTATACGACATGGCTTCATCCAACTCTTTAGACACCCCATTGATCTTCGTGAACGCTATCTTGGGTGCATCTTTCTTTTTCAGGCTCGTTCGACAAACTTCTTCCTGAGTCGTGTTGTCACACACGCCAAAAAAGAACGAGCGGGTTTTAAAATCAGTAGTTAGGCGACAACCTCGGATGTCGTCTCACAAGTAGGGATGGCAATCCGGACCCGACCCGCCGGGTACCCGCAAAAAATACCCGCCATGGGTAGGGTAAAAACCCGTTTTATGGGTACGGGTACGGGCACGGGTAATTACCCGCAAATCTGAGAGGGTATTGGGGCGGGTACGGGGACCTTGGTACCCACCCCGCCCAAAACCCGCATATATATATATATATATATATAAACTGATCTGAAATGTGAAACCCTACTTCCATTCTTCTCAACTTCTCATCTCACTCTCAGCACTGTCCCTTCCTTCATCTTCCAGTTCTGGATCTTTTTGTTCATCTCCTCCATCTCCAACCACCGTCCCTTCCTTCATCTCCAACCACCGTCCCTTCCCTGGCCCTCCCGCCGTCATCTTCCCTCTGTTTGGCCCCTTCCTCCTTCATTCCGCCTCCAAAACCCTAAATCCTATTTTCCCACCTCTCCAAATCAGGCCACCCTCCTCGTCCACGACGCTCAAGTCCCGCTGCAACCCTACAAGACGCGGCCTGCAACTCCGCACTCCAATCATTGGGTATTCCAAACAAAGGATTCGCCTAGTGCATATCATTGCAAGGTTTCCGCAAATTGGTACACTGTCCATTTTCTTTATCCTTTTTTATCCCGATACTCGAGCATTTTGATTGAGTTTCATACACCTTTCCATTGCAAAGTTGTTTTTTCTTTCTTCCTTTATTATGGGAATTGCCATTGTTTTGGATCCAAGATATAAATTGAAGTTGTTGGAGTTCTTCTTTCCATTGCTTTATGGAAATGCATCTTCAATTGAAATTAACAAAATCAAGAAATTATGCTTCTCGTTGTTTGAAGATTATCAAGCTAAGCCTAATGGGATGGTTGAAAGTTCAACTGAAAAGTTAAATGACAAGGATTCAAATTTGGATAATCTTGCTTGTAACAATTTTCTTAGTGGTTATGACTCCTTTGTCAATGAAACCTTTGACATACAATCAAAGTCTGAGTTGGATCAATACTTGGAAGAGAAGGTATTGCCTAGGAGTGCTACATTTGATATACTTGGATGGTGGAAAACAAATGGGATCAATTTTCCAACATTGCAAAAAGATTGCTAAGGATATTTTGGCCATCCCAATTTTCTTTCCTGCTTCACTCGCTTTTAGCACAGAGGTAGATTGTTGACTCTCATCGCTCTAGGCTTCATAAGAATATTTGGAGGCGCTTATGTGTGCACAAAGCTGGATAAAGCATGACAAGGAAAGTAATAAATGTTGCATTAATATATTTGTTTAATGAAATTTGTGGTTAGTCTAACCATTAATTTTGTTTTTTGTTCTAGTTTCTATTGGTATAACTGGTCCAAAGCAATATTTACACATGAAAGACAACGTTTGTAGTCTTTTCAAGACTGATTCGTAAGATGAGGTAAGATAATATAACAATTTGTTAGTAATTATCACTTTACAAGTTTATAATGTATAACTATAACTAATAACAATATAATGTATGCTTTTTTATTTAACAGGTTTTGGAGAACATCAGCAACATCGCTCAGAATTACAACTTGATAAATTTATTGCTTTGGAGGCTTGTTGTTATTTACTTGTTTTTGATATTTTACACCTTTTTATTTGGTATAATACGTTGGTTTGTAATGTTTGATGAATACATTCAAACATTGTTGGATGGTTTTTAAATTAAGTTATGATCATTTTGTTTTTTTTTTTCTTTGTTAAAGTGCTGTAACGGGTGGTGTGTGGGTATTTAGGCACCAGTAGGGTACGGTAAGGATATCGAGGTTGCTACCCACGAGGGTACTGGGTTCTGTATGGGTAATTTTTTTAAACGCGGTATGGGGATCCGGTACTATAGTATCCTACCCAAACCCTACCATTGCCATCCCTACTCACAAGGACTCTTATAGTGTTATTTTTCACAAAAATCAGTTTTTGGGGAGGGGTTGGATTGGGGTGCATATAAGAAAACAAAATAATAACAGAGCAATGAAACAAGGTAATTCAAAGAGATTGTCAAATAGCTAAAAACGATTCATCTATTGTTCCCGATTTCCAACTATCATAGGTTCATGCAATTTCCAAGCCCTAAGCAATTCTAATCCCCCCCAGTTGCAGCAACAATTTTCAGCAAACCACTACTCACAGATATATGTCCCTATTCTCGAACTAAGCAAACCAGGTTAAGCCCTTCGGAACTGCGAACACGAAACGTACACACGCGAACTCAAGGCAGACGATTAATTATAGGAACATGATATCACCAAAAATAAATCAACACAATACAATATACTCCCCAATTAAGCAAATAGTAAATATAAAGCATGGCATTGAAAAGGGAAAAGCATACAAAACTGGAAATACAAGAACCTCAAGTGTGGTGGAAATCGATTACAATAGATTAATCCTAGGAACTTAGTTCTCCATAAAAAACAAAAAACACACGAAAAAAAATGTAAAATGTAACAATGGAGAAGCAAAGTTCGTTCATAATCGCCTGACAGCTATTTATAACATCCGTGAATTTTTGCTATCGCGAGGCTAAGCCCTCTCGCGACGCGAATCTTGTGAATACCGCAACCTTTGGTATTCTCGAGGCGAAGAAAGGATCGCGGGGCGGAGGAACTGAAGAGTCTTCTTATACGCCCGTTATGAACATCAGGGCCAACCGTGATGCTTTTTCACTTCCAGGATCTGGGAGGCGAATGGATGCTCGCAAGGTGAGACTCTTCAACTTCAAACCGCCACAGCGGTGACCTTCAACACCTGTGTAAGCCGTGGATAGTCTCCGACTTTCGAGGCTTAGTGACTCAAGGGCGAGATCTTATTCGCGGGGGCGAACCGAGACCTTGCATTTTTTGGAACTGACGGCCTTGGGTCGCGAGGCGAAGAGAGCTTTCGCGAGGCGAATCCCCTGCTTTCTTTATTCTCTTGACTTCCAACTTAACTTCGAAAACAAAAGACCGCTATAAGTGTATTATTTGACTCAAAACTGGCTAAATTAACCTAAAATCACTCTAGAGGCTCAAACCTTGCTTCGAGACAATCTAATCTAATTTGGGTGAAAATAGGATATACTTGCACAAAACCCCTGGTCATACTAGTCCTAAAACTAGATGACCGTGAGGCTTATCACTTCCACTTGAATGGCATGAAGGGTCCTTCTCTTTTGACATGTCCGCATTACCTAAGGCTCAACATACGCAGAGCCGCCCACTCCCCGCTTATCTTCCCGAATCCCTCTTTCGACATAGACGACCGCCCCTTATCGTATTGACCCTTTCAATGGTTTTCATAACCAAAAAGTTGGCACTCGCTTTTCCGACCCGGAACACGTTGCCTCCTTACTCTATGGTTGTGTGCCTTTGTCTTGCACTCGCTCCATCCAAGAGTCAAGAGTTTCTTAACTCCGCAATACGATTCATGAAGGCCGATGCCTCGTGTTCGACCAATGCATTTTATCTTATCTCTACGATTGCACCGAGAGATAGCTGACGTCGTTAGGGGCTCGTGAAAAAAGAAACCAACCTCGGAGGCCCCATGTGGCTGCCGCAACTTTGACTCGAACGCACTCTTAGACCTTCTCTCGAAAAATATCCGCTATTGCCGAACTCCGACCGCGTTGTTGGTATTGCCTTATCGTATCTTGACTATGACTATCAACATTCTTTTGGTTGAATACTTAGCATTACCTTAGCCTCTTCCACTCAATATCTTAATCCTCGACATGTCGATCTCACTCCTTCGGAATCAAGACCAACTAGCCCTCCCTGTTTACAAGGAAAATCATCTCCGATGATCCTACCATTCAGCCGACAACAATTCTATTTGGTCTCACTTCTAGTGCCAAAGAGTCTTTTTCCTCGACCTCGATGCCAAATAAAAATATAGGGCCAGAGCCCTCACTATTTTCTTCCGAACATGATAACTCGTTAAATGGACTTCTCACAAGCCATCCCGACTTATAATCGAAAAGATAACGTCAAATGTTCCATGTTTAGATCAAGACAAGCTAGAAGACATCGACGGATTGATCCAAGTTAATAAGAAGGCTCGGTCTAAATTTGTCCCTATTGCATTCGAGGTGGGTACTCCAACCTTCCTCCGACTAAGTCGAATTGGAACGAGTACTTTACCAACACAAAGGTTGGATCTCGCCTTTTCCTTGACAAGTTACTAACCCAAGATGACCATGTGGTGCAGGCCCAGACTCCATCAACGAAAGACATTGGTACGCATAGAGCTGAGATTCTTGATTTCAGAAGTACTACAAGACGAAGTGAATCCAATACATCCATGGGCTAGAGGTGTTCGGAATTTGCGATAAAACAAAATAACAAAGCGAAAAAATTCCCATTGAAGGATCATTGCTAATGGTCACGATTCATGGTTAAAGAGTTACCTCTTGAAGCGAGGAGAATTGATTGAAATCGTCTATCACGAACACTGCCTGAACGGTGTCACGAAGGTATCCACGGGCAAATCCGGCGTGAACGTCCAACTCCACGAACACAAAGTCGTCTTCGCTCGCGTGCTAGCTTCAAAATCGAGACCCATTGACTGCATGTCACTATCTATGTGCGGCTAGGTAAAACCGTATGGCACAATAGCCTAAGTGGTCACTTATATAACACCTCCTTAAGTGAGTTAGTGAGCAGTGTTTGTTTTAAGCCCAATGTACTATGTGCTA